>JAJOZX010002707.1:255000-367500 GCA_023014485.1 Bathynomus jamesi | reverse complement strand
AAAAATAATTTCAATAACAGTGTGGGAATGTATAAAATTGACAATATCCTGTTAAAATACCTTTTGCCTTTAATCAACTCTTGTTAATCAGGTGCTAATCTTTTAATTTTTTGTCCCGTTGTACATATGTGTATATTTTCGTCATCCCGCTTTCTCCCTTCATTCCCTGACGAGGTGTACTTCTGAATACACGAAAGGCCTTGAATCATTTTTCTTTTTCCTTGTTGGTTTGCACCATTCATTCATTTCACGTGTTTAATTGTGAAATTAATTGTGATATATTCACACACACTCTGTGTGTGTGTGTGTGTGTGTGTGTATAAGTATTAGTCATATATAGGTTAGGGTGGGTTGGAGAGAGAAGAAGGTTAGTGTACGTCTGAGGTGGGGTAATTTTTGGGTTGGACAGGCTGTATTTATGCATTGGCAACCCCTACCCCATGGTTATGGCACCTTTTTCCCTGCAAATTGGAATATTTGAAAAATGTGCAACATCACCCCCCACCCTTTGCAACATTGCAACATTGCATGAAATTATATTGCCCTCCACCTCGGTGCCAATATACTACTTAGATACTTTACAAATTTGTGTTAGGGAAATTTAAGGTAGCGTTAACAGTAACCTACAGTATTAATAATTCTTATTCTGTTATCCTATCCTGATTACATTTCAATTTAAAATTGAAAAGAAGGTTAATTTATCTCAAAGGTAACAAATGCTTCAAAATTAAAATGTTTTTTAGGAAACTTATGGTATGAATTCTGAAATACTGTATATGACTGCTTGGTTTGAAGGTGGTTCAGAAGCCAGTTTGTGGTAATATACAATACAGAAATATACAATATACAGTGTACTGAATGTTATGAGGAATATAAACATATTTACAAAACATAGGAAATTATATATTATGCAAAATACACTTAAATAACATTCAGAAAACCGTTTCTATGTACACAGTATACGAAATTATCGAAAAGAACGTGTCCACACATAATAATTAATTTTTAAAATATTCCAAGAATCAGGAAAATTTTTTAGTAAATTTAAAACCAACTAAAATTTCATGTTTTTGAAGTTTGGAAGATTTATTAGTTTGGAACATTTATTACTGTGACACTTCATTTGCACTTGTTTTCACCTTAAATTAATTAACAGCCCCTGTCATGAAGAATTAGAAAGCACAGGGAGAGTGTGCTAACTGACTGTAATGGCAGACACCTTACATGGAAGCACACGCATGGAAGCACACATTCGTTCACCATTCTGTTGTAGTTGAACTGTAAACTGACCAAACTTCTCTTCACGTAAAAGAGTGATACGGGAAAAACTGGATAAGATGGGAGGAGATAGTTCCGATCTAGTTCTTTAATTCTAGTTCAAATGGTTCGGTTATTTACTTCATTAACCTTTAATGATTAGGAAGACTTCTCTGAAACTTGGGAGGAGATAGTTCCGATCTAGTTCTTTAATTCTAGTTCAAATGGTTCGGTTATTTACTTCATTAACCTTTAATGGTTAGGAAGACTTCTCTGAAACTGCATGAATAAAATCGTCTAACGCTAACCAGGCAAACCAAAATAGTGAAGTGGCGAACTGGGAGGTAATGTGTTATCACTAGTGATTTGTTTTATAAGTTATATAGTGTCGATCCGTTAAATGATTCCTTTTGGCTTAGGAGTTTAGCAAGGAACAGTTAATTAGATAAATTATTTTGTACTTCTTTCAGATTTAGGAAAGTTCAACTCTACGCAATCTCTTGGAAAGTTCAACTCTACGCAGTCTCTTGGAAAGTTCAACTCTACGCAGTCTCTTGGGGTGTTCAATACAGGAAAGGACAGCTTTTTTTATGGACTACTTACTGTACACGAAAAATAGTTAATAATCCTATCACTGCAAAAAATAACATCCATGAAATGATTTAAACATGTTTACGAAGCTCTCGTATTCATATGTCAGAGTACATTTAGAAATGTAGTGAAACCTGGCAACCCTTCGAATGAACTCCTTCAAAAATACCTTTTACTGTTAAAATACAGTGTATGTGCTATGGACACTAAACCTATTTTAGGTCAGTAAGAATGATTTGATATGAAAGTTAGACAGCATTACTTATGTTTTAGTGGTTGCAGTCACACTTCATTACGTTAGTGGTATTACAGAACATTTTGTGTGTGTGTGTGTGTGTGTCTCAGTCTCTCTCTCTCTCTGGCGAGGTGAAAGAGGGAGAGAGAGAGAGAGAGAGAGGAGAGAGAGAGAGAGAGAGCCTTGTCTGTCCTATACTTTCCTACTACTTCTATTCCTGTGTGAAAGCTTTATACGTCTGTAAATATAACCATGGTATAAGTTTTTGGTATACTTTATTTTCCTTTTGTTTATTCTACATTTTTCCCTATTTTCTTGGACTACCCTAGAGTGAATCTAGGGTCTTTATTATTCTGTAACTTTGTAACTCTCTAACTCTGTTCTTTGCTACATATTTATTCGACAATGCAATGAAACAAAAAAAATGAACGTAATAAAGGATTTTATTTAATTTAGCTTCTCCTTCCCAGACGCAAATTAATTTATGTTCCCCCTGAAGGGAAATGACTTCCAGGTCGGCGAAACTCGTGTTTAATTTCGTCGCGAAGCAATAAAAATGAGCAAATTGGAGGAACATAATTAACATGGAAATAACGAAATGGTTAAAAGTAATAAAGTACCGCTCGTGGCAAGTTATTTCAAAATTTTGTAAAAGATGCATGGTTCAAAAAAACACTCTCTCTCTCTCTCTCTCTCTCTCTCTCTCTCTCTCTCGTTATATATACACGAGGGTGTATATATATATATATAATATATATATATATATAGCATGTTAATAAAATTGTTTATAGTTGGGGAATATCTCCAAATTTGCCGCAACATTGATCAAAAGTTTGAAATCTGATACAGATGTTCTATGGGGTGACCGAAAATTTTTTACTCTAAAAGGTTCCAAGATGAAGGTGAAGGTCAATCAAAGTTTCAAGGTTAACCCTTTAAGGACAAAAGGTACAAATTGTTAACGTTTCAAATACACGCATTCATAACTTAACCCTACAAAAAATTCAGGGCTTAAAGGGTTAAATGCTAAAAATGCCTCTAGATCAGTGGTTCCCAACCTTTTTTGCGCCATGCCCCACCTCGACACCTCAAAAAATTTGATGCCCCCCATTAATATAAAAACAAATTTGGTGTTGAAAAGGTATTATTTAAAATTTACAATAATATGAGTACATTTAATATGAGTTACCGTACATTCAATATGAGTAAATAAACTTGAGGTTGAAGCTAACTAAATTATTACCTTGAAATAAAATTTCTCAGTTGAAAAGTTATAATTTTAAATTTCAATAATATGAGTACATTCAATATGAGTTACATTAAATATGAGTCAAGAAACTTGAGATTGAAGCTAACTATATTATTTCCTTGAAAAAAACTTCTCAGTTGAAAAGTTGCAATTTTAAATTCACAAAAAAGTAATTTAATCAATGATACCACTTTAAATTCACAATATTAGGTAAAAATACAGCAAATTCAAAGTTTGATAATCTGAAGTTAGTGAGATCCTTGAGCTTGATGTTTACTACAAATGGTTTTGATTTTAGCACTAACTTAGTTAGCTTCAGTCTTAAGTCTCCTCGTTTTGTGATATCCAGTCGGTTTCTTTTTTTCTGTAGTAAGTCACTTACAGCACTAAAACCACATTCCACCAAATATGAAGATGGGAATGGTAACAGTAGCTCTCTCGCCAAACGAGTTGAATTTGGGTATTTAGTCTTGGTCTCATCACAGAGCCACATCATGGTTCCATTTACTTTGAATATAGTTTTAACAGACTCATCATTTTGTATTTCAGTCAGTTCTTCTTGGTACTTCATGCCCACTTCAGATATGTTATTGAAATTTTAAAATATATTTACTTATACAAATTATTATGTATAAATTTCATTTTATTGTAGCATTTTCAAATTGCCCCCCAAAATATTCAAATTGCGCCCCACGTTGGGAATCACTGCTCTAGATCGACTCCCCAAAGGTTTAGAAAGCTGGTTCTGGTGTCAAAATGATCTTTTTAATAAAATAACGGTATCTTATAGGGCACGTGTAACCCCTCACGTCACTAGGTCTCACGCATACGAGGTCATATATTGCCGATCTGGTGAACACTGGGTTTGTTTTCCCTAAAAATAGCATAAACTATGCCGTGTGACCTATCATATCAAATGTCTGGATAAGAGAAAGGTAATTATGATAGTTGTAATGATCTTGACCCCGCCTTGACCCATGACTAAGGTTCGTTATGGAACGAAGCTCTAAAAAAAATAGAATAAAATGAATGAATACACAGTTAGGCCTTTTACTCTAATGGGATAGTCATTAAGATGAATCCAAACAATGACACGTGATTTGGAATTTTCATAAAAAAAAATTAGCGATGAAACGATGGGACGGTTTACCTCACCTTGATCACTGCAAGACCTTCTGCTGCGGCATGGAGATGTACAGCACTGCGAGAGTCAGCCTCTTCGTGGTCACAAGTTGACATGGCGAATCCTGGTCCCAAGTGAAGTACTTCAGTTCCTACAAAAAAATGAAAAATAGATTACAGGATAGAGAATACAAGCAGCTGATGCATGTATTACCTCTCTAAAAATAATGTATAACGCTGTCATATTGTTTTGAAAGTATCAGACACAACTATTCCATTGTACAGTATATATTTATAATTACATTATATTACGCTTTTTATATACCTGATGCAACGTAAACATTCTGGACCCTTGTTGGAAGTTCTTCAATGGCAATGGCCTTCGAGTTAATAAATTGGATTACCTCCGCTTTGTTTCCAGCATCATGGAGAAAATTATTTCCCCACTTGTTTCCTGATGGCATTTAGACATTCCCATTCACTTTGATCCTTGTGTCAGACCCCTTTTTCTCCCTGGTGTGCTCCTTCAGACTCTCAGTCCAATAATCGTCTCAAATAAGATCGATCCTTGAGCAATGGGCCAAGATGTGCTTCAGAATGACTTCAGCGTATTTGTCGGACGTCATGCATGTCACGTTCGGAATGACCAGCCACAGAATCACATATCCATCGCAGATCACGCAGTCAAAGGACCAGGGGTAATTTGTCTCCTTCTGCAAACATCTTAAGAGATCGCTTTCGTTCCCAGGAACATGGGTCTATTTACTGCCAGGGATGGGGAATAATTATAGATCTCGTGAGAGAAAAATTCCTTTAGGTCTTCTTTCCGGCTTTGAACCGAAATGTACAGCTTCACAAAAATACAGGAAGACTGCATTAGACCGCGAATTCTCGCATGGACCTTTTTCTTCACTACTGTTCCTTTCGGTACAGCAAAGATCTTTACGCTTTTCTTTGAAACCAGGTCTGTGTTGTGCTTCGAACGGTCAATGAATCTTTCTTCAATGTAGTGAAAAATTTAGTAATCGAGAGTACTGCTCCTTGCCAAGGGTGACGATTTCCCTTAGACACTTGACCGAAGAATCGGATATGATGTCGCTTCCCAACGTCACAAGCTCAGGGAAGTCGCAACCGAAGGGGTTCCTGTGCTTCGCATTCGTTGATGCAAGAGCTTGTACGTCTTATGAGAAGATCTGTGCAGTTTCCTTCCTCCATTATTCTTCAGGGCCTCTTTACCGTGTGTATCTCCGAAGCTTTCTCCCTTCAATTTGGTGAAGCCTTCAGTCAGTGTCGGTCCACACACGAACCACTTCTCTATGGCCTTGGGGTTTGCAGTAAACCCGATGGCCACGCCTATCCCTTTGATATCTTTGTTGTTTTGCTCGTGGCACTGGTTGACTGAGAGGCTTGAGAGCCTTGCCGTAGTTTTTCGAATCACCTAGTTCTTGTACTCAAGAAACTCGTTTCTGATTACTTCTGGGAGAGTCCGCACGTCCCGGACGTGCACACTTGTCCACCGGGCGTAGTGCGAGTGATCCACGCTGAAGAAGAACGGCATGAACCGTTCCAAGGCCTCGATGTACAGTTCAAAGTCTCCCTCGCGATGTGCTCCGACAAGGAGGAGAAGTATCTCCATCTGAATCATGAGATCCCAGAAATAGAATGTTGACTTCTCTTTTATTGCTAGTAGCCAAGCTCCCTTATCATCCATGAACTCAGGATTCTCTTCCAGAGCTTCCTTTCTGAGCCTCCAGAGAGCAGCAACCGTAACCTGATAGCAGTAACAGACCTTTGTTAGTCGATTGCCAGAAGCATTGCCTAAGCAACTCCAGGGCCAACTACTCCAGCCTGCGTCAGTGCCGTGGTCTAGCTAGATCCTTGAAGAACGTCCCCGATTGCTGACAACATTGCCATTTCTATGTACATGCCGCCAAGCATGAGGATCAGGTTCTCCTCTCAGAGGACAGGATACGTAAGTACTTCGATAGAGCGAACAGGGGTTGGTCCATAGCAGACACTGGGATTTGTCCAAGATTGACGTGTTGGACAGCTTCCATTTGTTTCTCCAGCTCGTGTTTGATCATTGAAGCAGAGTTTGCCTTCTCATAAAATAATGGGAGAACAGCCTTGCTCGCTGAAGGCTTTCCTTCACTGCTATCTGCATTTTTCAATCTGCGGCGTGATATCCTGGCCATCACACATCCTTGCAGGATTCTTGAATTAGGGAAGGTGTAACTTGACCCAGCCATTTTTTTTCTTCTTTGAAGGTCTTTTCGAAGATGGATGGATTCTTCGGGACAGTGATTGGAAGCAAGGGTGGTATCGCAGCATTTGTGACATCAACATTTAGCTGAGGTACGAACACGTACGACTTTGGCAAGCAGCTTTCAACATGAACCTCTTTACTTGATCCTTGCTCATGAGGGATCTCTGGTTCACGTGTTAACTTGAATTGGAAGAGGCTCATGACCGTCCCATGGAAAGCCTCTTTCGCAATAGTTAAGGATGGGTTGTGATCGATCACACCAATCGTGAAAACACTGTTCTGGAGACTCATCGGGTAAATCAAGTATTCCTCTGTGAATCGTTGGGACAAGTTCATGTTGAATGACTTTTTAGTAGTTGTCGGATGCTCTAAGTCTGTTCAGAAGATTGACAAATACCTTGTTCCTGAATTGAGAGTGACGGTAAAGACCAAGGAATGAACTTACGGCAGAGTTAGCGATTTACTCGTATTAGACTTAGCCGTTTTCGAAAGGGTTTCCAACAGTAAGTGCCGGCTGGCTTGATTTAGCTTGCAATGAAGGTCTTTCAAGGATCATTCGAACGAAGAATTTTAGTGTTGGAGGGTTTTATTTCTTCTGGTACCCGTCCTCAAACTCCGCACTGAAAGATCAGGATGGGCCTTGCTCGATCTCCCGCTGAAGAATACCCACAGCCTTTGCTAGGATCCAAGAATCGCTTTCCGCAGTCACTGCACTGGCCGACTTCATGATTTCTGTCATTGTATCAGGGAACACGAAGATCACATTCTTCCCATTAGTCTTCTCTTGCAGCCCAGGAAAACACAAATGATCGATTCTTTCAGTCTCGTGTAATGGACATAAGTTTCCTCACAACTCTGTTGTTTCAGTGCCTCAAGCAACACTCACCTCAATTCTTTGAGCTTCAAAGACACTTCCCCTCACCAACTTCCCAATTCATTTCTCCGTAAGCTCCTCAAGAGCCTGAAACCAGACTTCTTTACTTAGATCTTTGGACTCATTCGCAGCCTCCCGTTGCTTGCTCCGTACTCGGATGGTGAAGGCAGACAGGCAGTTGAAGTGGTACAGGGAATCATCTGCCCTGAGATCACCTCCAGGAGGCAGCCTGGCCATGATACCAAAATCTTAGAGGACATGAATGGCCATCCTAATGCTGGCATCTACGGATGTGGTCGACACGCGATGGCGGCTCT
Source organism: Bathynomus jamesi (assembly GCA_023014485.1). Taxonomy (NCBI): domain Eukaryota; kingdom Metazoa; phylum Arthropoda; class Malacostraca; order Isopoda; family Cirolanidae; genus Bathynomus; species Bathynomus jamesi. Next base: position 359,589 of record JAJOZX010002707.1, on the reverse strand, counting down.
CGCCTGATGTCCGACAAATTATACAGTTTTTGATGTTGGATTGGTTACTGAGCCTCGCGGAGGCTTTAGATGCAGTGGTGACTGATGTAACAACTTGGTTGGGAACATCTTGGGATGTTGATGTTTGGCGAAATTTGGCTTGAGCCCTCTGAAGGGACCACGCGGAGATTTTATCATAGCACTTTTTGTGCCATTTGGCCTCGTTGGCCACGTAATACACCGGGGTTAGCTCCTCAGCATTACATAGGCACCCCACGCTTTTGAATTCTTTGATCTTGAGATCACATTCGCATAGGCTTTTTTGCTCCCCCTGCAACCCGATTCAGTGGGTACAAAAGATTGTCTCGAGAGGGCCCTTTACAAAAAAAAAAGCACGCGTTCCATTGCAGTTTAATTCAGAATCTGGAAAGAAGGGAAAACAAGTATAAGAAATTAGAATGACATGTCGATAGAGCAGGCAAGCTGACGTGAAATAATAACTTGGTCATGGGTCAAGGTCACAGTTCAGGTCATTATAAGTACCATAATTACCTTTGTCTTATCGAGATATTTGATGTGATAGGCCACGCGGCACAATTTATGCTATTTTTAGAGAAAACAAACCTAGTGTTCATCCGATTGAACATATGACCTCGTGTGTGTGACCTGGTGACCTGAGAGGTTACACGTGTCCTACAAGATTCCTTTATTTTATTACAAAGATTATTCTGACACCAGACTCAGCTTTCTAGACTTTAGGGGAGCCGATCAAGAGGCACTTATAGCATTTAACCTTGAAACCTTGATTGACCTTGGAACTTTTGCTCTTTAAGATAGAAAAATTTCCGCACCCCCCCCCTATAGAAAATCTGAACCAAAATTAAGGCTTTTGATCACCGTTGCGGCAAATTTGTATTTTTTAGATATTCCCGTAGCTATTAGGAACAATTCCGTTTTCAACCACGACTAAAAATAAATTCAACTTTGTTTTCAGCTTTCAATGTTTCCTCTCCTTTGCTGAAACGATTCCATTTTTTTAATTAAGTAGTTTTGGGTTCTCTTTGTAACAGTTTCTCACTAGTTTATTCGATAACCCTTTCATGTTAAAGGTCATAAGGAATCCTCCTTGATAATATATGTGCTTCCCTTTTAGACCCACTGGTACGAGACAAATGTTTTTGAAAATTCGATATCTGAATTTTGTTTAGTTTAATATCCCATGAAATATTTTGACTTTTTCTTTTCTTTTTTACTGAAAATTTCGAATTTCGAGAATAAGAAATAATTCCTCGCCGCTCCGAGGAAAAAATACATGTCTAATCAGCATGTCGTATAACTGACCTAATATAAACAATTAAGTCTAAGAAATTACCACTGTGGGCGTGGTTTTAATGGTAACAAATGATGCCGTCAAGTGCGAATGGGATATATATGCGTGTAGAACAGCAAATAATTCTAATGCGTTGTTTAACCATATGTATAGATGTAATCATAGTATCAAGTGGGATAGTTCTAAAGCACTCGTTAAAAACAGAGATATAATTGAAAGGAATATTCTAGAATGTGCATTTATCCATTTTAAAAATAATTTCAATAACAGTGCGGGAATGTATAAAATTGACAATATCCTGTTAAAATACCTTTTGCCTCTAATTAACTCTTGTTAATTATGTGCTAATCTTTTTATTTTTCTGTCCCGTTGTATATATATTTTTGTCATCTCGTCTTCTCCCTTCATTCCCTGACAAGGTGTACTTCTGAATACACGAAAGGCCTTGGAATCATTTTTCTTTTTCCTTGTGGGTTTGCATCATATATATATATATATATATTATTAGTTTAAAAATTATTTTTTTGCATTCGCACTTGGATTTTTTTCCGCCAAACCTGGGAAATGTCAGCGATGAACTTGGAGAGTGGTTTCATCGGGACATTTCTGCGATGGAGAAACGATACCAGGGCAAGTGGAGTCCAAACATGCTGGCTGATAACTGACGCCAATAAGGGAAGCCTCAGATTTCACTTACAAGCGAAAATCAGTCATCAAGAAAAACATTTTAATAAGTTGAAAACCATTTTAATATTGTCCTTGTGTATAGAGTATTCTATTATATTCGAATATAAAAATGTGATTTTCTCAAAAACCTGACGTGATAGCAAAATTTCGTGGTCATTTACGTAATCAGCGTGCAAAAATCTATAGGAATCACCAGATTTCATTTGATCAAAAAAGGAAAAGTTCATATTTGTTGAACAGTGTACTTTCCTTTGTATTTCAGGCATCATTTTGGTACAAATAACGTAAAGAGCAGCGGGTATTATGCCTAGATTGAAGGAGCTCTCGAATGACCTACTGAGTGCCATTGTCAGTGCTTATACATCTCGGGGGATGGGGTGCAAGAAGATATCAGCAAAATATGAAATCCATGTGTCAAATGTTCGTCAAATTATTTACAAATGGACGGACATAAAAAACAACAACAGCCTTGCCCAGGAGTGGCCGACCACCGAAGATCTCAGTCGGGATGATTAGCAGACTCGTTCGTAAGGTTAGTGACAATTCAAGAGTGTCATCTAAAGATCTTCAAGAATCTTTGGCAAGCGCCAACACAAACGTTCATCGCTCAACAATACAAAAAAAACCATGAACCGATCAGGACTTCATTGGGGAGTCCACGACGAAAGCCACGATTGTTGAAGAAACGCAAAGTCGACAGACAAAACTTCGCTAGGGGCCCACCTGGACTACACCTCTACCACCTGGGAAAAGGTATTTTGTCTCATCCGTCCGTTAGTGATTGTAAATTAAATAAAAATGCAGTAATTTGAGGGTAAATATTATTAACACAGTGTGAGAATAATGAAATGAACCCCACGCATATAGGAGTTTGGTTTTCATTTTAAAGTTTTACGTTTCAGCAGTAAGTCAGCTACTTTCATCAAGAGTAACGTATACATTATACATATATATATCTATATATGTTAAACACAGACCGTGCATGGAACAAGGAACTCTTCTGGGAAAATTAAATCCACTATAGTCCGAATAAGTAATGGTAAATGACAAATACCATAGTTTTTCTTTTTCATGATGCTAGGCCGACGTGGGCAACGGGTCTCTCGCAAAGAGGTCCCATAAATATAGCTTCCCTCACCAGCTATCTGCAAAGCAGACAGGATCCAGCTTTGGACATGGATCTAGGGTTTTAAACACTAGATCCATGTCCCAAAGCTGGATCCTATCTGCTTTGCAGATAGCTGGTGAAGGAAGCTATATTTATGGGAACTCTTTGCGAGAGACCAGTTGCCCACGTCGGCCTAGCATCATGAAAAAGAAAAACTATGGTATTTGGCATTTACCATTACTTATTCGGACTATAGTGGATTTAATTTTCCCAGAAGAGTTCCTTGTTCCATGCACGGTCTGTGCTTAACGTATAAGTTTCTGAGGGGACGATTCTGAGTTTGTGTATATTAAACGGACGTGTTACGTGCCTTGAAAAGTGGACGCTCAATGTCCCGGTTGAGGTTTAAGTCTTGTTATTTTGGCTAAAAATACAATAGTTACCGCTTTTTCTTTGATTTATTCAATCCGATGTGAATGCAACGAGTCTTTTACTTATATAGAGGTTCTGAATGTAGTGGGACTAGGCTTGCTTTAAACCCTAGATCCATGTCCCAAAGCTGGATCCTGTCTGCTTTGCAGATAGCTGGTGAGGGAAGCTATATTTATGGGACCTCTTTGCGAGAGACCCGTTGCCCACGTCGGCCTAGCATCATGAAAAAGAAAAACTATGGTATTTGTCATTTACCATTACTTATTCGGACTATAGTGGATTTAATTTTCCCAGAAGAGTTCCTTGTTCCATGCACGGTCTGTGTTTAACATATAAGTTTCTCAGGGGACCATTCTGAGTTTGTGTATATCTGTGATTTTCTATTTCAATATATATATATATTTCACTCACAAAAACCCTCTTTTTTGCTTGAAACGTTGAAACATTAAAATAGAATACTATACAGGGTGTCCCAGAATTAACTATCTATTTCAATGAAATCGGACAAATTTAATAAAAACTGACATAATTTTGCGTTTATTACTAAATTATGATACAAAAACAAATAGATTTATAAATCATAAGTCAAAACTTTATTGAGAAGTTTCAACATGTGCCACCGTCTGTATCTCTGCAAATTTCAAATCTATCCTCAACGCTGCGAAACACATTTTGAAGCATTTCAGGTGTTATCTCCCGCACTGCCAACTGGATGCGTTCTTTAAGTTCAGCTAAACTATTGATCTTTTGGCGATAAACCTTTGTTTTTATGAAACCCCATGCAAAGAAATCCAGGTGTGTCAAATCCGGAGAACGCGGAGGCCAAGGTCGAGGTCCTCCACGTCCAATCCACCGATTCGGAAGGCGTCTGTTGAGGTATTCTCGAACAATTACAGCATAATGACATGGTGCTCCATCTTGTTGAAACACAACATTATTAAGAATGCCATCATCAAGAAGCTGTGGTTCGAGAAACTGCTGAAGCATATCAAGGTAGACGGTACCTGTTACAGTTGCTTCCGCAAAGAAGAATGGGCCATAAATTTTGGATTTGGTCATTCCAAGCCACACGTTAACTTTTGGAGAGTCTCTTTGCCATTCTATGACTTCAGACGGTCTTTCATTGGACCAGATACGACAGTTGTGTCGATTGACTTTACCACACGTGTGGAAAGTCGCCTCATCACTGAATAAGATGTTATCCAATAAACTTTCATTTTCGATTTGATCCACAACTTCTGCACACCTTGCTGCTCGATTTGGATAATCCTCTTCATTTAGGGCATGCAGTACTTGAATGTGATAAGCCTTTTTCATCAGTGTCGAACGCAAGATTCTATGAACTGTTGTCTTGGATATGTTGAGTCTTCGACCGGCCTCCCTAACCGAAGTTGTTGGTTCATCCTCAAACAATTGTCGTACCTGTTCGGTACTGTTACGTGCTGTCCTTGGGCGTCCTCTTCCCACCTCGTCGTGTACGGATCCAGTTCTTTAAAATTTGTTCACAAGTTCACGAATCGCTTTGTCTGTAGGACCGGTTCTGTGGAATCTTCTTGTAAATTTTTCTCTGATTTCATTACATTGCATTCCTTTGATACGGGATGTTACAACAAAGATGCGTTCTTGTGTATTCATTATTAATAGGGCTCTGAAAGAGAATGAAAATAAAACTATAAAAAACTATGAAAAAATTATGAAAATAAAATTATGAATTTTTTTTAGAAATTTATACATTTTTAACACATATTAAACATGATAAACATAAATAAAAGTGTGTTTTTAAAAACATTTGTCCGATTTCATTGAAATAGATAGTTAATTCTGGGACACCCTGTATATAACGAACTATTAGATATAGCCAATCATCTAAATAATTACCTTGCTCCCACCTCCCATGCACAAAAATCAAAATGACTTGTATGTTGACATAATTCATATTGAGGCATTACAAGTTACCCATGGTCTGTTTTATTAGTGTGAGACATTTAGACATTTAATAACTCATTAAAAGTATCTCAAGACTCGCAGTGATTCTTTGAAATGCCTCATAGAGAGTAATTTTTTAATGTCTCAAACGACACCAAATTGAATGAGCAAAAATGTCTCAACTGAAGTGAATTTTTGTTTTTGTAGAAACACAACGGCTGATCACATTTCGCCTTCCACACACACTTATGAGAAATATTTTGGTAACTCCCCACCCTTCATGTTCCTCTTCACTCCTATTTCCCCCAGAGAGGTCAAAACGTCAATTTCCACCCTTAAAAACAAATTATGTCACGTCACTTCTACATCAGATGCAGTATTTTAAAAGGATTCTTTATCTCTCCCTTTATTCAGTTCATCCCTCAGTCAGAGTATTTTCCCCGACGTATTAAAAAAGGCAAGAGTTTGTCCATATTCAAATCAGGAGACAAATCACTACCTTCTAATTATCGACTTATATCCATTATACTTACAATAGGGTAAATAGTTGCAAAAACTCGTGTATACGCACCTCTCAAAATACTTCACAGAAAATACTTGTATTTAAGTATCATTTTTTGTTTTAAGGAGGGCGACGCAATTTCAGTCGTCTCAGATGCCTTAAATAAAAATTTTAATAATAAAGAGTTTTTCTATCCTTTCAAAAGCCTTCACTAAAATCTATCATGACATACTTATCACTAAATTATTTAAATATGGCATAAGGGATGTTGCATTAAATTGGTTCAAATCATATCTGCACATCAGAATCAATACTTCAAACAAAATATTATTACCTTCGAATTAAAAATTAGTTATTACAAAGCCAACTAGACAGACTTCACACTCACAGTGACATTAGAAATTTGACTCTGCTAGATCAGATCTTGACTGCATCTCGGATATAATTATATTAAATATCACGGATCACTTGCCTACATACACCATGCTAATCACCCATTTTTCAGCAAAGGAAACTGTAAAAGTTGGCCATAGATCTTACAGCTATAATAACAAATTAAAGTTTCTGAGAGATACAACAGCTTTTAATTAAACTAGAATAACCGAAAGTAATCATGACATTGGAACAAAATTTCAAGCATTCTCCAGCATATTAATGGATACTGTATATTAAACAATGTGTCCTCTTAAATCAAAAGTAATATCTAAAACTAAACACAACAACCAGTGAATCATCCCAGCATTCATTGTGAGTATTAAAGGCGAGCATACTCTTTTTAAATTATGGAAAACTGATATTATTACCGAAAAGACACAAAAAATGCTGCAACAGACTTAATGAAGTCATTAAAAAAAGCAAAAACAGATCATAATTGTTTCAAAATTGGTGATCAGAAATCCAATCCAAATTGGCAATGAAACACCCTGAAAGAGTTAATTAGCACACAGAGGGTTAAAAAAAGTCCTTGTCCTCCCCCACAGAAGATGGAAATTCTTACAGTAACCCCAAAGACAGCCAATTTATTAAACAACTTCTTTGCAAATATCGGCTCCAATACTGCAGCCTCGATCCCAATTACAGACACTCAATACCGACAATACATGCCACAACCAAATCCAAACTCATTTTTCTTTGAGCCAATCCTACCATACGACATCTCTCAAGCAATAAAAAATCTAATAAATAAAGATTCTGACATCAGTACGATCCCAGTAAAAATATAAAAATTAGTATCCAATGAAATTGCAATACCACTCAGCAAGCTAATGAATGAATCAGTAACACTAGGTATATTTCCTGACAGTCTAAAGGAAACCAGAGTATGCCCTGTATTTAAGTCAGAAAACCCACACACTCCATCGAATTATCGCCCCATTTCTTTACTGTCATCTTTAGGTAAGTAACTGAAAAAATCTTATACAATTAACTGTCGAAATTCTTAATCAGATACGATATTTTAACTAAAACACAATTTGTCCTTAGAGGTAGATATCCAACGGAAGATTCCATAAACATGCTTCTGGAAAATGTGTATCAGAACTTAACCAGCAAAAAATACACTGCCTTGATCTTCCTGGATATGTCAAAAGCATATGATACCCTTTTGCATGAAATCTTATTGAATAAACTTCACATATACGGAATAAGAGGAATATCCTCAATTGGTTTAAATCATATCTGTCAAATCGTCATCAATACCTCGAATTAGAAGAAAATTTATCCGACAAGACGATGCTAACTAACGAAGTCCCACAAAGATCTATTGTTGGGCTATTGCTATTTCTAATTCGCGTCAACGATTTTCATCTCTCAACCACATTAAATTGCATACAATAAGCAGATGATTCCACACTTACCTCTTCCCATCATAACTCAGACTTTCTGATTAAGGAAACGAATAGGCAATTAGGAAGTGTGTATAACTGGGTGTGTGCTAATAAACTTTTATTGAACCTCACCAAGTCATCTTACAGTATATGATTATCACCACAAAACATAATACAAACTGTCAAATAAAAATTGAGAATACTTTACTCTTGCAAGGGTGAATGAGGTTAAAATACTTGGCATTAATTTAGACGAAAAACATATTTCAAAAGCCACGTACAACATATCAAATCCAAAATACAATATCAAATTTTGTTTCATTTTATTTAAAGTAAGAAAGTCCCTTCCTCAAAACGCACTCCTTATTATTCTTTCATCCATCCATTTTTATTATATTGCTTTACAGCATGGGGTAGGTCGAACAAATATATAACATGTCCTTTGGAAGTCATTCATAAAAAAATGTCTACGATTTCTCTCGAGTAATGACAGCAGACAAATTCACACTTCCCCATTGTTTAAAAAGCTAAATATTTTTAAACTAAATGACATAAAAATTCGATCTTGCTGTCAATATGTTCAAAGTTATCAATATAAATCAACATAGAGGGTGTCCCAGAAGTCTGGACTCATAGGGAAAATAGACATTTTATTTTTAAAGTGAAAAAACACATTTCTAATGTCAGTTTTACATATTTCAGGAAAGAAAATACCCTGATGGCTCAGTATACCAATCAAGAGAAGGTGGAACTAGTATTGCTACATCATACATGTTTCCGGAAAAAGCCAGAGGGAGGCATGTTCGTGAAATAACTGACATGCTTCCCTCTGGCTTTTTCCGGAAACATGTAGCAATACCACTTCCACCTTCTGGTATTGCTACATGTTTCCAGAAAAAGCCAGATGGAGGCATGACAGTTATATCACGAACATGCCTCCCTCTTGCTTTTTCAGGAAACCTGTAGCAATACTAGTTCCACCTTCTCTTGATTGGTATACTGAGCCATCAGGGTATTTCCTTTCCTAAATATGTAAAACTGACATTAGAAATGGATTTGTTTCACTTTGAAAATGTAATGTCTATTTTCCCTATTAGTCCAGACTTCTGGGACACCCTGTACATCACCCATTCAAAAAGCAATCACCCGCCATCAAATACACCATCGTTATAACACCAGACTGCCCAGGGATTTTATACACAAACCTAACTCTACTGTACAATAGAAACTGCAGGAAATGTACTTTCTTTCAAAGTAGCATATGTTTAGGCCGGGTCGAAATTTTATATTGAAAAGGTACATATTGTGAGGGATTTCAATGGAACACAGGAACCCCCTCATAAATTATTTTCGCTCTTTAAAGCCTCCTACCCCTGGCACAATTTTTCACTTTTTGACCTATATTGAAGAATATCCTATTTATACGACTTACTCTACATTCAGGTTTTTTTAACATAAATCTTTATTAACTATATTTTATTTAATAATGTACAGTATTAGGAAAATTAATTAAGTACAACAATATATTCAGAAGAAAAAATTAGAGGCATAATAAATGTACTAAAATTCAATTTACTTTTTCATTGTTCCTTATCACATCAAAAGGGAAGAAATTTTCAATATCATTAGGAAATTTTATTAAATATGTTTCTTACTCATTCCAATGGGCCTTCCATTCAAACTTGCGCAGTTTTCGCCTTGATTCTAATGAGTTTAAGATAAACTTTTGACGGTTGTCATATCCTATTCTTTCCTGACATGCCTTTGTTACTAGGTTCACTGCCCTTTCCACACTTTGAATGTGGCATGGAAAAGAAGCTATCTCCAGTGGCTTACATCGAGCCTGTAGTAGCTCATCGTCGCTAAAATTGTTTAGCAGCGTGGAGGAGTAATGATCTCTTTTTGCCAATCGATCATCTCGGTGTAGTCAGTAGATTGGAAATTGAAGGTTCGAGGCAACTCAAAGTTTCTGATACCTGAAAACCCTGTTCTTCAAAGGATGATAGCTTGCTCCCTAATTTCTAGTCTCTTGTCAGTTACCATTGAAATGAGTATATTTTCTGGGTGGGCAAAGTAGTCTTTAATACTGGTTCTATGATTGATATATGGTGTTCATCTAAATTTCCTAAATTTCGAAGCAAGCACATTAAATGCCAAAAGTTATATGCACCATCAGTTGCATTAGGATGAGATTTTATCTAAAACCACCCTGGAGCATAGAACTGCATAATAATCTTGACTATATCTTGAAGGTTTTTATCGGGATTTGGCGTTGAGATATATAATCGAAGGACCCTGTTGGTTAGAGTTAGTCAGCGAGCATGGTGAAGGGTGCCTGGGGATCGAGTGGACAGATCTTGAGAAGTGTCTCCAGTTTGCACTGCCAGACACATATCATAGAGCTATCTTTGATCACTGCTTAGCTCCTTCACAACATTTGCTGGAATTTCTTTAATGTTTCCCTTTACGCGAGAATATTTAACTACCTCCAATTTTGTTAAATCTGTTTTCAGTTTATTCCCAATTGAACCCACAAAAGTATTTGGACCTGTTGTTTTACCATCAATGGCTTTGTAGACGTGTATAAAAGGCAGCTCATTCAAATGCAAGAGGCACACCAACCACTGCACTGGTCTGTTAAGATGAATTTCAACCAGTTTTATGGCTCCAGCAATTTTTCCTGTATTTACAGGAGTACCTTCACACAGTAAAGCTTTAATAGTATCTGTGCTGTTCGAGTCTGTAATAATAGTTATCAACTCTTCTGCTATGCAGCGTCGCAGCGAGCAGTTCCATTATCTGGTGTGACATGGTCTACATAGATGCTTCCAGGTTCTTTCACAATAACATAGTGTCCTTCTTTTATCTTTCCACTTTTAGTTAATGTGTTATCTTTCCTCCCGTCAAATCCAAAGCACTCCATCTTCAAATTTTCGGATTTAGACCTAAAAGTATTTGTTTCACCCATGCAATTTTTTTCTCTTTCTAATTTCTTTCTGTCAAGCATGTTGGTGTGGTTAAAGATCCCCATATCTTTTAAAGTTGCATTGACTATTGCAGCTGCAGCTCTACAACTTACACGATAACGATCTGCTGTTAATGCAAGGTTTTTATAGGAGTGCCTGTTCTGAATATTCTTAGTCAATTCTTCTTGTGCTTTTAATGACGGTTTTGTGCTTCTTGGGCTCTTGCTAAAGATCTCTTCTTTGTTGAACTAGCTATGCGATCAATTGGTCCTAATTGATTTTTTCTTTGTTTTTGACCCACAAAAGACTCCCATTCTGCCATTGATATTTTATCCTTACATCTGCAAGATTTCCTATCAATTCCCTTATCATAGCATTCACAAGAAGATATATCAAACATTTCATCATACTGAGCTATTTTTAAGGCAAAACTTTCATTTCTTCGATGTAACGGCACCTTGTTCAATTTTGAGGCTTCTTCTATTAGCCGACTGACTTTAAGATGTTGGTGTTAATCGTAGGAAAAGAAAATTTCATCCAAATGTCTTCAATATCTTTTACAACAACCCTGTAACAATCATTAGTAGTTGCTGCTCCTTTTGATTTAGTTTCTTCACGACGGCGCACACAAAGGTAGTGTTTCAGAAGTAAAATCAAATTATGTGTAATTTATAATTTATGACAATTCAAATTATAATTAAAGCAAATACAAATTATTTCTATTTATCTGAAAAATTATTTCTATTTATCTGAAACATAAAAAATATCAAGCATTAAACAAACAACTTATCATGTAACATATAACAACATTAAACATATGCAAATATGAAGGTAAAAAGGTAGCACATGCTTGATTTTTTAATAATTTGAGGGTAAAAAGGGGGGGGGGTATGTGCTAGGGGTAGCAGGGGTAGCACATGCTTGATATTTTAATATTTTGTTAAGATGATAAAATGAAACTTCTCACATAGTGTACTTTTTAAGGAATAAAAAATTTCCCATTTTCGATCCGGCCTAAATTATGCATGGAATGCAATTGACATGCATATCAGGCAGACTTCATCACTAAGTGTATTTTGCCAATCACTAAATAAGCACTTCATTAGCTCCTACTGATGTATAAGTTCACTACTGCCATTTTTACGATAGTAATGAAGTTCCCATTTTGTAAACAACTATTTCAAATATGCTAATTTCATTAAGCACCTTTAATTTCGTAATGTCCTCTTTTTTGATATTTTTTTTATAAAGCATCATTTATTTTGTACTAAATACACAATAAATCATTTAAATTAAAATTATGTGACATTTTTTAAACTTTACATTGCATTTATTTTTTTTATTATTATTATTATTATTATTATTTGTTATTACTATTACTATCATTTGCCACTTTCACTATTTTTGTGAATAAATAAACAATATACCATTAATTCTGCCTAAAAAGCCTTCATGCCTTAGTATAATAGTTATCCTTTTTCTTTGATGTATTCGATTTGATGTAAATTCAATGAGTTTTTTGCGTTTATCGAGGTTCTGAATGTAGCTGTCCAGGCAGTTTTAAACCTAAGGCCCTGTCCCAAAGCTGGGTTCTATTTGCTTAGCAGATAGCTGGTGAGGGAAGCTATATTTTGAGGGCCTACGTTGGGCTTCCATTATGAAACAAAAAACTTTAGTATTTGTCATTTACCATTACGTATTCGGACTATAGTGGATTTAATTTTCCCAGAAGAGTTCCTTGTTCTATGCACGGTCTGTGTGTAACATAAAAGTTTCTCAGGGAACCATTCTGAGTTGTAATATATATATATGTAACAGAGCGAAACAAAATTGAGTAACTAATTAGAGCGTAGCTATACTTCACATTCAATAGGTTGAAAATCAATGAGTCAATTTAAAATGATAATTCAAAATTAAATTAACGCAATTTACATAATGCAAGAATAAAGACACATTTGAGATAGCGATAGAGAAATTTACTTTTACAGTGTCATTAGTTTGTAAGGAATGGGGTTACGTCTTGGTCAGCGTCGTAATACGCTTCCCGTTCATCAACCAAGTTAAGCGATATTGCGTTTGGAGAGTAGTTGGATGGGAGATCGTCCTCTCCATCCAAGTTATGTAGCAACCCGTGGTCCGGATCCCACGTAAAGCTATTGGTCTCCTTCGTCATATGACTTTAGACGTTGCGAAGGTTAAAGGAGGTTAGACAACGCCAACATTACATTTGAAAGGACTAGGTTATCGTAATTCCTATTATTACTGTCATTTTTATTATTAATTCTCTATTGTACTTTTGTTAGTTCAAAAGGCGATATGTAATCGCTGAAGTCTGGCTTGTTACGACTTATATATATATATATATAATATATTATATATATATATATATATATATATATATATATATATATATTATATATATATAAAATCCCGCAAACGAGGCGGGATGTTGGAAAGGGGTCGACCGCAAATCAATCTTGAATCATCGTCCGAACACAACAAAATTAACAAGAGTAAGTATTTGTGACTATAAGGACTTTAGGGTGAATTAAGAGGTCAGTCAGTGTACAAAAAAATAAAATTAGGGGACCTTACGGACAAGAATAATTTGATAATGGATTATATCTGCATTTTCTACATCCAGATCAATATCCTCTCTTATCCATTCTATTCTTCCTGTCTTTAGGACATCCATGATCCAAACGAAAATGCAGAAGAGAAATTTGGCCTCGTAAAATGTGAAAATAGGGAAACATGAATTGCATTGATTTAAAGCAGCAAATTCTGCCTTTAATATAATTGTTCATTTTGCAGGATATAGAAGTTATTAGTGTGTGATAATTATTAGATTTAATGCCGAAGTCAGGTTCGGATACACAGTCTGTAGTAGTTTTCTTAGTTCTGTGCGAATTTATCTATGATAGATGGACTGATTTCCATAAAACCTTTGGGTCTGACTTGAAATTCTGAAGTGAGAGATGCCCGGACGAGATATTAATTAACTTTAGCATAGTTGAAATCCAAGTATTCATTATAAAGGCTCTACCACTCATTAGATAGGAGCTAGTTGGTTATTTGAAGCGACCGGTTTTAAAGAAGAGAAATTTACGAAGTTGTAAATTAATGCTCGATAAAGCCTAAAGTAAAGCCTAAAGCTTAAGGGCCAAATTAAATAAAATAAATAGTCGAGCTTCACAATTATTCATGTCATTGTAAATTGAAAAAAATTATTTATTTTATTATTATTAATAAAGGTTATTCTATCTATCTATCTATCTATCTATCTATAAATGAAATTCGAATTTATAATTCAGTATGGTTTGCGATTTCTGGAGAATGGATAAATGTAAAATTGTAGATCATGATGCTGTCCGTTAATGAATCTTTTCCCACTTTGCCAACAAAAACAGTTGTCGACACTTACACAGAACGACAATGCTATTTCTTACATTCATTTTAATTTAACTTTGTACCCACGTCGCAACGCCGCTTCTGGTAAGATCAGCGAAGTTAAGTGACTTAGGTCTGTTCAGTAGTTGTATGGTGATCGTCCTGTGAGTTCAGATGACTTAATGACCCGTGGTTCAGATCCCACGTGAAGTTGTAGGTATTCTTCGTCACATGATTTTTGTCGTTACAAAGGAGGTTAAACAACCCCGAACATTATTATCATTAATCTCACTTAATTAACCTAACCTTACCTGTAATCTTGCGTAAACTAACTTAACGTAACGAATGGGAGCGGGTTGAAAATCTAACATGTTGGGTTTTATGTATTTTGTCGGTAAAGGGTAAACATACTTGTAGTTTTCTAAGGGGAAAATCTTAAGGTGCTCTTCCAATATGTGCTCTACCTTAAAATTTACATTCCAATACGTGATCTACCTTAGATTATTCGGATTAGCAGCAGGTACGTTAGTTAGCCTTACATATAAGGCTAACTAACGAAAATATCACGACTTAACCTAACCAATCGTCAAGGGCGTATAGTTGACCTAACGATTGGTTAGGTTAAGTCATGATATTTTCGTTAGTTAGCCTTATAAGGCTAGTTTCACGGTAGAGCACGTATTGGAATATGGTAGATCACAGTTTCGGGTAGAGCACATATTGGAAGAGCACCAATCTTAGTGTTAATACTTTTAAAATACCAGCAATTACAATTTACAATAGATAGAAGCAAGTAAGGAAAATTTCTGTTAAAATTAACCATTACAACCAGTTATATAGTTAAAGTAATATGGTATCCTTCTATAAAGTCAGTCTTGAGTCTGATCAGAGATTTACTGTTTCTGATATTATGATAGTCATACTAATTATGACAGTTAACTAGTTAACTATAACAGTTATTATAGTTTTAGCAGTTGTAATGCCAAATGCACTACTGTATGCGTTACGTTGCGAAGCTTCGGTTTTTCTTGAGGTGACCAAAGAAATCGGTGAAAGGTTTAAGTCATCAAAATTTAAGACATTCGACCGTTCCGACATTACGAAGTCGTAGCACGTAACCCTGATCCCGAATTCAGGACGATCTGAAAGATAAGGAATGGATAGCAATCCTGTCATGTTGCTCTTGCATATATAATATCGGGAAATTTCATTGCCAGAAAGCATCATAAAGTTTCGAGAAGAAAAATGAAGCAAAATTTTTTTTTTTATAGAAAAATATGAAATAAAGAAATATTATGGAACACTCTCTAAATATATGTAAATTTCAAATAACTTTGAAGTATCTACACATAGATAATGTTAGATTTTATAGCCCCAAGTCCGATTCATACGCTCTGACCTGAGTAGAGATGGCATACCAGTATAGGTGTATGGTAATGGTACAAAAATAAGTGAAGTTATGTGGAATTTTCAAGTATAAGTATATTCCATGTATAGAAATAAACTTCGAAGTATAGGGTATAGGGAAATTTTCAAGTATAGGCAAAATTCTAGGAATAAATTCGCAAGTAAAGGTATAGATAGGTACAGGTACACTTTTCTACACTTGGAAATCTTTATAAAGAAACAAAAACTTAACGATATTATATTTTGGAGTGCCAGTAGCATATTTTTTTTATACCAAAATGTGATGGCATAGTTACACTTTAGTATATTCAGTGATGAAAATTGCATAACCTAGTTCTGATTGATTAAGTCTAGATATCGTATCATATTTATCACCACCTTTGGCTTTCCTCCTATTTCACTGACACCCCTGGTGAAATAGCTTACAACTTCTCCATCCTGAATGATCTAGAGTAGATTGTACAGTACCCTACTCTTATCCTCGATCGTCTTGGAGACAGGCAAAACATTCTTGATTTATTTTTCACCATTCATCCTTATTACTCCATCAAACGTTTTTCTCAGTTGGGCTCCTCCGACTACAATCTTATATCTGTTTCCTGTCCTATCACTCCAGTTCTGTCTTTGGATCGTCCCAAGAGGAAGCGCCATTGGCACTTTGTCACTGCTGATTGGGAAGCCCTTAGACAGTACTTCTCTGAGTACTTCTCTGATTTCCCATGGAATGATTACTGTATCTGTGGCCGGGGCCCCTCCGAGTACGTTGAGCGCATCAAGGAGGTGATTCTTTCGGGCATGGAGGAGCACATTCCTTATTCTATTCCTACTACTAATGGAAAAAAACCTTCGTTTAACTTTCAGAAGATACGGTTGCCATCCAACTCCTGACTCTCACTCAGCTTATATTTCTGTCCGTAATCGTGCAAAATCTGTTCTTCGACGCGCCAAAATTTCCTTCATCAGACAAAAATATGAAAACCTATCTAATTCTAATTATTCTCGCTCTCTCTGACATCTAGCCAAGAACTTTTTCAACAACTTTACTTCTTTCTCTCCTCTTTTCCATTCCGACGGCTCAGTTGCCGTCTCTTCGCTTGATAAAACTGAATTCTTCGCTCAAACTTTTGCCTCTAACTCAACCCTGGACGATTCCGGTGCTGTTCCTCCATCTCCTCCTGCCTCCGATTTAATTATGTCTGAAATTAGAATCCCTTCCAAAGATGTTTATTCTGCCCTATCTGGGTTCAACTCCAGAAAGGCTACGGTCCTGATGTTGTCCCTCCTGTTGTTTTCAACAACTGTGCTTCTGTGCTGACACCATGCCCAGGTAAACTCTTTCATCGTTGTCTTTCATCTGGTACTTTTCCTTCTTGCTGGAAGTTCGCATTCACTCAGCCTGTTCCAAAGAAGGGTGACCGATCTCAACCTTCCAACTATCGTCAAGTTGCTCGATTTCTTGCCTTTCTAAAGTTTTTAAATCTATCCTTAATGGGAAGTATGGGTTCCTCAAGGGATGTTCTGCTGCGATCTCAATGCATATCTCTCTGACTCTTGGTAATCCTCCTTTCGGGATTTCAGTGAAACGTTTGCTATTGCGCTAGACATATCGAAAACTTTTGATAGAGTCTGACACAAACCCCTAATTTCCAAACTGCCCTCCTTTGGTTTCTATCCTTCTATCTGTGCCTTCATCTCTGATTTCCTTTTCGGCCGTTCTATAGGTGGTTGTAGATGGCCACTGTTTTTCTCCTAAATCTATTAATAGTGGTGTTCCTCAGGGTTCTCTCCTGTCATTCATTTTTTTCCTTTTATTTATCAATGAGTTATTGAGACGCACTTCCTGTCCTATCTACTCCTATGAGATGATTCCACCTTTCACTTCTCCACCCACTTCACAAAGCGGTCATCTCAACAGTCATTCCATGATTCGCGTAGGACAGCTATGGTTCAACTGATCTCTAATCATTCTACTATGTCTGATTGGGGCAGAGAAAACCTTGTGGCGTTCCTTGTTCTTGCATCTGTCTACTCGTCACAATCTACGCAGATTAATTTCGCACTAGTCCTGTCCTGCTCCCGAGACTGGATGTGTTCTGGTGATGGTTTTACCGAACGGTTTTAGATTTTATAAGCTTTTACAAGCCCCCAAAACACAATATTTACACGTTATTAGACCTACTAACAGCTCATTTTGATAAGAAATACATTTAGCTTATTGACAAGTCACTGAAAGTTTATGAACATCTTTGTGGGAGTATGTGTAAGTATAATACAGGAAAAAGTAATGACTGAAACATTAAAGAAGTGAGAGCGCCCCACCCCACTACAGAGAGAGAGAGAGAGTTACAGGAAAAGAAGTACCTCAAAAGGCCTTGCAGCCCATACCGAGGAGGTACCAATGGCAAAGAGTGCCAGGGAAAATTTTCTACATCCTCAAATAGTGTGCAAGATTTAGTCTAACCTTTTCTTGAAATTATCCACAGAAGAACTGTTCACAACTTCTGAAGGTAACCTGTTCCACGTGTCACAGATCTTATACGTAAAGTAATTCCCACACACACTAGTCCTAAACCGTTTCAAATCCAACTTCCAACCATTGTTGCGAGTTGGGTTATCATTTAAACTAAACATGCTTCTAAAATCGACATCGTTGAACCCGCGTAAGAACTTGAAAACCTCGATGAGTTGACCGCGCAGCCTCTGAGTTTCCAGCGAAAACAAGTTCAGGGCGCGTAACCGTCGATTGTAGCCCATATGCCTAACGGAAGGGATTAACTTTGTGGCCCTCGCCTGCATTCGCTCCAGCCTCTCAATATCTTTCCTGAGGGTAGGCGACCAGAACTGCACAGCATACTCCAGGTGCGGCCGAACCAGGGAATTGTACAGAGAGCGCACAATCTCCTTGTTCCGAAACTGAAATTGCCTCCTGATATAACACAACAGCTTCTGGGCTTTCTTTTCCACCTCTACGCACTGTTTGGTAAACTTAATGTCGCTGCTAATTAGCACACCCAAGTCCTTTTCCAAATCAGTCGCCTCGATATTACTCCACAACATCGAGTAGTCGGACTTGGGATTGGCGTAGCCAATGTGCATTTACCTTGCATTTACCCAAGTTAAACGGCATTTGCCATTTTTCGGACCACTCTCCTATCCTACGTAGGTCCGCATGCAGTTGCTCAATCGCTTCGGGCGTCCCAACATTGTCCCCAAGCTTGGTGTCATCAGCGAATTTGGCGATCCGACTGACGATGCCACCGTCGATATCATTTATGTAAATAATAAACAACAGTGGCCCCAAAACGGAACCCTGAGGAACCCCACTAGTGACCGAGGCCCATCCCGAACTAACCCCTTTAATTACAACCCTCTGCCGCCTATTCTTCAGCCAGTTTTCAATCCACCTACCTACTTCACCACCGATACCGAGCGCGCGCACTTTGGCTATTAGCCGGCGGTGAGGTACCTTATCAAAGGCTTTCTGAAAGTCGAGATAAAGTATATCAATCGCCCTACTCTTATCGTACTCACTCAACATGACGTGGAAAAACTCGAGCAAGTTGGTGAGACACGACCTATGCCATTTAAACCCATGTTGGGAATCCCCAAGCAGCTTGTAGTAATCCAAATGGTCAACGATCCTATCCCCTATTATCCCCTCCAATAGTTTACCTACAACTGAAGTGAGACTAATGGGACGATAGTTCCCTGGACTTTCGTGATCCCTTTCTTAAAGATATGGGTCACGTTGGTTTCCCTCCAGTCACCAGGCACCTGGCCTGTCTCCAACGATTTGTTGAAGACTGTAGCCAGGTGGGGAGCCACCTGGTCGCGCACCTCCCGTAACACTCTGGGGAGGAACTGGTCTGGCCCAGAAGCCTTAAACGCGCTCAGTTTGTGTATTCTATCGGCAACGAAGGTCGCGGTACACCGAACACTATCTAGGCCAGGACCTTCGTGCCTGACGCCTGGCTCGGGGATAACGCGGGTGTCCTCCCTGGTGAACACTCCCGCAAAGTACTCATTAAACACATTAGTGATGTCCGCGTCGGAGGTCCGCCCATGCTTCTAATGGGCTTTAGAGAGAGAGGAGAGAGAGAGAGAGAGAGAGAGAGAGAGAGAGTTGATTTATGAATATTTCCCCTGTATTTTCGAATGGTTTCTATTACATGCATGATGGTATTTTGCGAGAAGAGAATTCTGCTCTCTGTGCCTTTTCACACCATTTAGGAGAATGTGAGAATGTGAATATATTCAGAGTAAGTGACAGTTCAGATAATATTGCATGCGTGATGACAGTGACATCTCGCTTAAAATTCTGAAGGAGTGGTTTCTTGCAGCCTCTTTCTTACTTAATAAACTGCGGCGTTTGTATGCATGCAAGGAAATGTACGATTCACTCACATCCTCGATGCATTTCAAAGTATCGAAATAAGCATTGCAGGCGTGTTCCTTCCTATACTTACGCTTTATTCTTCTGCCATTTCCTATTCGATATAAGAACGATGAAATGTGAATTTAAATGATGGCAAAACCCGGCAGAACTGGAAGTCACATCCAATTTTTAAAAGTTAAAAAATGTATAAAATTTGTCCTTTCTTTCACTACGAAAAGGTTTGTAAAATATAAAAATTATTGTGATTTTATATATAAAAGGAAGGTATTTAATTAATCGTAAGATAAGTACAGAAGAATACGAAGTAGCATCGTCAGTTATAACTTTAATAATTAATTTTGTTTCTTAAAGTTTATGTTTAATTCGAAATTAATCGCTTAGCCTCTTCTTTGTCTTATAAACTTACACTATACTTACAAATTAAATTCCTAATGCTCCGAAAGGCTCAAAATTTAAATTATGCCTCAGGAGAATGCCAAATTTATCCACATAAATAATATATATAATATACAGGGTGTCCGAGAATTATCTGTACAACTTTTGGCTGTTATTAAAAGTCAACCATGAAGTGTAGAAATTCCAGTTTTGTCCCATTTTACAGAGAATCTCATTAAGGTTTTTCTGATACCAAGTTTTGACAAGTTTTTTAGAAATTCCAGTGTGTCCGAACATTATCTGTACAATTTCATCTTTTAATAAAATTCTTGATAACACACGTAAAATTCTTAAACAAGATTATTTAGAATCTGTATTTCAAAAGTTTCTTTTATTAAAGTAACGTTGTTACAAACATTCGATATGTGCACCATTAGTGATTCGCAAAACATCCAATCGATACTCCAAATGTTGCCATGTACGCTGCAGCATATCCACATCAATTCGCTCAATAGCAGCTGTGATTCTTGCTTTTAAATCATCAATGTCTGTCACCCGCGTACATTTCTAAAAAACTTGTCAAAACGTGGTATCAGAAAAAACTTAATGAGATTCTCTGTAAAATGGGACAACACTGGAATTTCTACACTTCATGGTTGACGGGTGTCAGGAAATGATTGCCCCCCCCTGTACAGAAGAAACTGAAAGGAATAGAAAAAAACAGACAAAACCACGCGAAAGAGCGTTTAATTTTGAATAAAAAACACTTGTTTTAATATCGGGTGTTGCCCCCATTTGCAGCTCTGACGGCCATTAATCGACGGGGGTATGATCCCAGAAGTGTCTCAAAGAGATCGGTATCATGACTCATTTCTTCAAGGACTTCGTTGATCTTTGCAGTCATAATTTCTGTTGAATACCGATTCTGAATGGGTTATTCCAGCATTAAGGACTCCACCCGATCCTTCATGATGGATCCGACATGTTCACAGACATTAAGATCGGGAGAATTGCCAGGTCATTCATTGACAACCAAGTGAAGGAAATCGTCTTCCGTCCATTCCTCAAGATAATCACAAAACCATAGCCGATCTTCAATATTAAGATCACTCTTCCGTGGCTTAGCTATTTCATGGCAAGCACTCAAGCCTTGGCGAACTCGAAATTGATGCACAAGTTGCCGATTGACTATCTTACCACGACGGATAAGTATCTCTTTCGCTACCTCAGAGCAGCTCTTCTTCGGCGCCGTGATGCAGCAAGCACAATGTCTTTCGATTCTTGAGATAATTTCTCCGGTCTTCCTCCTCGAAATTCTGTTTCACAATCTTCAGGATTCTTATCCCAATTCCTTTTGACAAGTCTTCTGATCTTTTTAATCTCTCAGCCACCCAGTGTCGAGTTATGAAAGTTGCACCAGCTTCCTTTGCTTCACGAAATGTGACAGCTCGAATGCGGTCAAGAACTCGCTTTTTCTCTGAATCGTTCAAAATAGATGATGCCATGGTTTCCTGTGGGAAAAAAATGGTAAGAATTAAAATCACAGGAATAGAATATAATGGTTTTATTCAGATTTTAACGCTCTTTCAAGTGGTCTCGCCGGTTTTTATCTATCTCTTCTAGTTTTTGCTCTACAGGGGGGGGGCAATCATTCCTGACACCCGTAGATATTATATAGGACAATCTTCTTTTTAATACATATCACATATATGAATTGCGTTAAAATTTTTCATTAATAAGCAACTGAAGGGCTTGCATTTTATGCAATATGTCCGGAAAAAAGATTTTCGTTTCAAGGGAACGGCAGACTGGTAAGTCTTTATAAATATATAAAAGAGGATGAAACATATTTCATGTTGGAAACTTAATAAATTCTTATTTTAGATACAAAAATGAATTACCTTAATGCAAACATGTTAAAAACAGTTCCTGTTGCCAAGCAAAAATTCCCGAATTCTCCTGATAAGTGGCTATTGATGGCCTCCAAGATTCCTTGATCTCTCTCGTAATTTCTTAAAAGATGAAGCGTTTAATACTTAAAGAACAGAGGTGTAAAAAAAGCAGTTAGGCTGTTGTACAGTGAGTTCGAAACAGAGAGAAAAGAAGTACGTGGTGTAACTGCCAACTGTGACAGGCGAATTCAGAAGCGTTGCTTCGCCACGAGAGCCATTTTGAATATGTTTTCATTAATGTAACTCGGGTTTTGTATTTAAAATTAACGTTAGTTAATTTCAGACAACGTGAAAAGTGTTTTAACCTACTTTATATATTTATAGAGATACTTTGATCCTTCGAACTGTAAGAAATGATTTCTGGAAACTCCATAATTATTATATTTTTTACATTTAAACTTACTTTATTAGTTTGCATTTGCATTTGAGGAAAGAGAGAGGTAGGGGATGGGGGATGAGGGATGGAGAGAGAGAGGGGGGAAAGGGGGGAGAGGGAAAGAAAAGGGGGAATGCTAGTACAGCAAAATTTTACTCCCTGATCAGATCTTAATTCGTTGATGGCTTAATGAAAATGTATATAATATATATATAATATTATATATATGACGTCACACTATGTACTTTAATGGTTACCATTTTAAAGATAAAAAGTAAAATTTTAAGTGATATAAGGTTTAGAGGCCACCTGATGTAATACAGCACGTTGACCCATTGCTACCATGACTATAGAATATAGTGGACACCGGCAAAAGGGTCTTAGGTATAACATTGATAATAATAATAAAAAAATACATGCCATTGAATGAGACCGAGTGCTTCTATATACCCGTTACCACTGGACGTTGACTGCGCTCACAAACCAACCTGGCTGGCCAGTTCCAACCAGGTAACACACACACACACACACACACACACACACACACATACAACAGCTGTGTGAATAAAAAGAAACAAATCATTTTAAAAAAATGAGTGAAGAGTAAATAGAAACACAGTTACATACAAGGTTTATCAACATGTCAAGATATTATTTTTATTAGTATAGTAAACAATTAATGGTGGAAATAATTACATTCTCATTGTTTTGTATAATACAACCAATTCTTTTCAGAAATAATATCCCGTTTAATGTATGAGGTATTCTATACTCGATATACGGCGTTTTAAGGTCATTTAGGATTATTTTTGTTCCTACTTTACAATTGGGCGAAACATTTTCAGAATTCTTTTTCTCTGAACATATAGAATCAAAAGCCTTTTTGAGTACACGGTCGGTTACTACATCATTATCATGAAAATTTAATGTATACACAGCACGCTCTAAGTAGATGTTTATTCTCTCTACACCATTCTTTTTCAATTGAAAACTCCTCAGAGCTCAAAGCGATGTGTGAGGAAGTCTTCTCAGTCGTAGTGACACGGAGAATGTATAAAGAAAAACTTCCTGCGATCAAACGGTGAAGGGGAGAGATGGTTTGTAACGCTCTAGGCAGTGTCCCAAAGCGAGTGGTACTTCTTGGGGGTCGTGTCATGTAAATGTTCTCGAAGCTCCAATCTGTTCTCGCCTTGTTCATCTCTACATTTCATAAAATGGTCAACTAAAATTGCATATGCGTGCTGGAGAACGGTGTCAAAATAACGCATATCATCAACTCGCGCATTTAATAAGGGTTTCAAGTTGAGGAAGGCGGCCATTTTAAACAGCCTATCGAGGATGAATCGGCAACGATTAGGCACTAGTCTGTTATTACCATTTTTTTACTGAAGGTTTTTAGATTGGATTTCAACAGCAATCGTCTTTCAACACACGGTTGTTGTTGTTGTTTAGCCGATCAGCCCACCCTGATCGAGCAAGCCGGCGGCACGCAGGTAACCGATCGCCCTCTCCGGAGTGGACCAGAGGTTCAGCGCACTAGTGATGTTGTGTTGTGTTCGTTGTTGTGCTAGAGCGGTACAGTCCGTCATAATGTGTTCAATTGTTTGTGGTGTGTCTTGGCACAGGTGGCAGGTGTCGTCTATGGAGTTGTCTAGTCTGTGTTTATATGTCCGTAAGTTTGGGTGATGTCCACATCGGAATCGTGCTAAGTTAACTCGATCCGATCTGCTCAGGCTGATCTCTGACCTGTTAATGGGTGGCGGCTTCGCACCTAGGACCGCATTCGGACCGAGTCGTGTCAGTGCTTTGTGGGTTAGATGTGTGTATGTGTTTTCTGTACTGTGTGATGTCTGTGGGGCGTGGTATGGAATGGAGTATTTCGTTATAATATCTCTCTGGTGTTACCTTAATGGTGCGAGGTGTTGGTGCATGATTGTACATGTAGTGGCAAGGGTGTTGTGGGTTAGTTGTCGCTGCTGCCATGAATTGTGTTCCCCTCATGTCTAAATGTTCCCTAACTTTTAGTATTTTTGTTTCTGTGTGCAGGTGTTCTATTGGTGTTGTTTGAGTGCATCCTGTAATGATACGAAGTGCGTTGTTTTGTATTGTTTGTAAGGTTTTATGTGTGTGTTTGAGATAATGGGTGCCCAGCATGGGCTAGCATAGTCCATAATTGAGCGAATATATTGTTTGTATATGAGTGATGTTGTTTCCTGCTGGTGTCCAAAGTTTGTGCCTGTTAGTACCCTAAGCGTGTTAAGTCTTGACGTACATTTGGTTTTAATGTCCTGAATGTGGTTTGCAAAAGATAATGATGTGTTGTATATGACACCAAGTATTTTGGTTCTGTGAGTGTGTGGAATGTTGATGTTGTTTAGTGTAAGCTGTGGAATTACCTGGTGTTCTTTTGTGTTGCTTGTAAGCAAGGTGATGGTTGATTTTTGGGCGCTACTTTGAGTCTATTGTGTGTGAGCCAGTCTTGTATACTATTTATGTATGTTTGTAGGTTATTTGTAGCGGTGTCGATGTTGTTGTGGGTGGATGTTAGAGTGATATCATCTGCATATGATGATAAGGTAAGCTTGTTATCTATGGGTGTTGGAATGTCATGCATGTATAAGTTGAAGAGTGTTGGTGAGAGAACAGAGCCTTGAGGGACCCCGTTCGGAAAAAGCTTGTTTTTGGATGACTTGCCATTAAATGTGACATGTGAGTATCTTCCTGAGAGATAGTTGCTCAGCCACCTTTTGGTGTTATTGTGCATGTTTGTGTTGAGTATTTTGTTTATGAGAGGGAAGCGTGGGATAGCATCAAATGCTTTACTAATGTCTATTGTTGCTAATAGTGTACGTTGAGCTGGTCTTCTGGAGTTGATGCCATCCATGATGTGCTGCGTGAGGTTAGTGAGTAATGTCGTGGTTGAGTGGTGAGGTCTGAATCCATGTTGAGTAGGCGATAGTGGTATGTGTGGGTTGGTGATTTGTAAGATTAGTCTTTCTGTTACTTGGGAAGGTGTGCATAGTAAAGTAATGGGTCTATAGGAAGCTGGTTCTGTTGGATTTTTGTTTGGTTTGAGTAGTGTAATAATTTTACCTTGTTTCCATATGTCAGGAATAATAATGAGTTTTTAAATTTAGACCGAAACGTAACCAGAATATAACTCCATCTCTTATCTGTGTCTACTTCTACCACCGAACTAGTCTAATTGACATTTTGTGCTTCACAGTTTTAACTTTGTGGTGCTAAATTCTTCCCAAGAAGATTTCTGTATTGAATTTTAGACATATTTCTAGTGAAAATAAAAGAAAGAGAAGAAACAGAGTCCATATTAGAGCAATTTAGCAGAGAGGAGGGCAATTCATTTTCAGAACTCCAACAAAGAGAGCAAGACAAAATTGCATATTTGTTTATAAAGATTGTTTATAAAAAACGTCTGAAACAGGTACAGTAGTTAGAACAACGTGAAAAAGTGTTAGCAGCTGACGAGGAGCTTCTAAACAGTGGCTGCATCCTCCAGCGCAGGACACGTCAACGCGAAGAAGCGACGTCAAACCAAAATCAACGCGCTGGTGGCCAAACTTCCTCAAATCTCCGTGCAGCGGGCTGTCTACGGTTGGCTAGACTGGCAGTCGACGGCCTGTTGCGTGGCACGGTCAGAGTGCCGATCGGCTCCCGGGGCCGGACCTATTCTCAACACACGGTTGATTCATATCGTGACTCACAGTTAATGTACAAATAATACAATATGAGGGGGGTGTCACTCATCGTTACTCTTGTTCCACTCGCAGAAGCTGGCACTTTATAATTCTCAGCCGACCACTTCTCAACCAACACAAAGATTTTCGATATCTTGTCAACAGTCAAATAAATAACATTACGTTTCGGGAAGTCAACACATTTATAATTTGTCTCGGGCACATAATTAATCGCATCACTGCTACATTTAAATACTCTCACTGATTTAGAAAGTCACTGCGTATTGAGCGTTAAGGATACTGTTTCTTAGTGATGCAGCGCGGAAGCTTCTAGATAGCACGTCACGACGCTCCAGCCTCAGATGCTGGTGTGAGATAGGCTGCTTGCTTCAGTTCGTGACGATGATCCGGTGGTGAGTCATGCGACTTAGAATCGAAGCGTCCCCTGTTGGTGACTTGACGATTCGGCAGCGCCGGACGAAACATATAAGGATATGTACCAACATGAAAATGCACTTTCGGGTGGGGGTAAAAAGTATACTGTGTGTATATACAAAATTACTTAACACGTTAAATGATTCGACAGTAAATCAGTTAATATTGAGGTGCTCTATTCGAGAAATAGGCGTGACCATACCGTTCCACATTGGGAGACAGAAAGTACTCCTCACTAAGTTTTATTAAAAAGGTACACAGGCCTTTATCTATGACCTCACTGGACACCTCATCGTGGTAAAAGTTGATGTACTGTTAGAAATATTTTAAAATGTCCATGATCACAAGGTTGACTTTTTTGTTGCAGGAGTGAACCATTCGCCGACCAGTTTCGTAATCCAGTCTTTGTTTCTCTTCACTTCGCTATAGTTGTATTCTTTGACGCAGCTTAAATTCGATACATACACCACACATCTTTAGCATTATAAATTCCTGTGACACTCTTGTTAGAATAATCATAAAGCACTTGAGTATCCTGTTACGCCAAACTTACGTGAAAAAATCGTTTTAAAAGCTTCAAAGGACGCGTGCAAGGACGGACGTCGAGTATTCACTAAATCTTCAGATTTTACAGAGTACCACTTTACAAAAGTGTTGCACACAATGTCAGAGGGAGCCATCGTTGTTAATTAAAAAGTTAAATTTGGGAGAGGAGCACACACACACACACACACACACACACACACACACCACACCACGCGGCAATTGTGTAAAACTTAGAAGTAAATCTACAGCAGCTTAAGCGGGTTCACGACAACGATCTCTGCAAAAGTGTGACGAAATTATGCGCCGATTTTTCTTGATATGCAATTCTGAGGCGGAGCCTATACATCATGTCTAGACAGAAAATGCAAACCAAACACAACTACTCGTATTCTCATCCACACACTAGGGCGGAGTCTATACATCCTGTCCAGAGAGGAATGTTGCACACACACACACACACAGGTACACGTACACGCACAGGTACACACAAACATCCATTCAAAGGCTAAAAGAAAATTATATGCGCAGCTTAAAAACAAAATTTCTTAAAGTACACGAGTTAAATAATTTACAAAATATATACTTACAAGTAAATACATATTTAATGATAATAATAATGATGATAATAATAATCATAATAATAATACTAATAACTGGTAACATTTCCTGTAGGTATTGCAACAGATCTTAGTCCATCTAAGCCTCTTCACTTCTCTTAGTTTCTGCGCTTGGAAGTTTAGTCCACACAACCAGGTGAGAAGGCACGGCTTCATTATCATCTCCTGGTTCTTCTAAACTTACCAGATTTTTAAGAAAGGCAAATTGACAATTTGGCCGTTTGCTGGGTTTAAAGTAACCCCCTTCGAATTCACGATGTACTTGAAATCATCTCTGATCCTTACACGCACCCCGTAAGTTTTTGGACAACTGGATACAGAAGAGTCTGCGTAAGCTCTATCGCCATACTCATCCTTGATCTCGTTAGTGAGTTCACTGAGAAACTCGTCTATACGAGTATATATATTCACCTTCCTTCGCCGTAAACACCACACTGTAAGTGTCGGCGTACAGGACACGTCGATCCAGAGAATGCATTGCCCCAAACTTGATGCGCCCATATGCCATTTTAAAGCTAGCCACAGGGATGTTTGTGACGCATGAGGTTCCTGTATCCGACTCTGTCCTGTTGTAACGTATTATGTACGTACTAACTACGTCCACAATTTCAAGAACATATTTCGTCAGCTTTGGCGTGACCCCATGTTCCGTAAAAACTTTGAGCTAAAAGCTTGTTTCCTTGTCAGTGTTCTCGAAAACTTGCCCCAAAAACTGTTCAAATAAAGCTTTGCACTAAAGGGCTTTCCAGGGTTTCGTACAATATGCATACCTTCATGATCATAGTAACACCAAATATAGGCCGCTTTTTTTGTTCTCAGTCTCAACACCTCGTGAATACCCTGATGCTTCAAATTTATCTTCCAGGAAGGTGTCGATATAAGGAGTGAAGAGATTATAACGCTTCTGAAACCTCCACACCTCATAAATCTTTAGTATCGTGTACACATGACGAAAGGCTAGTTCCAACTCAGCCCTTGTAAAAACGTCCGGGATATTCCTCTGGGTAACTGCATACACACACACACACACACACACACACCACTGTTTTCCTCTGTGCACTTCAAGCAGAGGGAAAACATAAGTTTCTGATCTATGACAACAGGCAAGACGGGCATTCATAAATTCTTCATTGGTGTGTAGGACAGATCCCACGAGCTTTTCAGGGGCACCTACCGGGTATAGATTATTCTTTCACGTAGAGATATAAGACCAAAGTTAAAATAGTGGTTCTTTACACCATCCGTAAGTGGGAAGTATAGTTTCAAAGGGTATGTACAGTCTAGGGCGGGGCGAAAAGTTTCTGATCTATGACAACAGGCAAGATGGGCATTCATAAATTCTTCAATGGTGGTAGGACAGATCGCACGAGCTTTTCAGGGGCACCTACCGGGTATGGATTATTCTTTATCACGTAGAGATATAACGACCAAAGTTAAAATAGTGGTTCTTTACACCATCCGAAAGTGAGAAGTATGGTTTCAAATGGTATGTACAGTGTAAGGCGGGGCGAAAATATATCGAACTCAAGTTGTCAGTATGAAACATGGCTGAAAGGTGCTCTAGTACCCACCTATCATAAAAACATCAACTTTTATAGTCTATGAATACGTGCATTCGCGCAACTTTGACTTCAGTTTTGAAGAAAAGCCAAAATTTTGAAGCAAATTTAGTTTGGTTAAAAATTATAACAATATTTCCTTTTATAAACCAAAACATGTGTTCATCACTAAATTATATGAAGTGTAACTGCTATCCTCTTGTTGATTCATTTAAAATCTGACTTTGTTTCCCGTTTTGGATTCTCTAGCTGAGATTTCTTGCTGAGAATAACCATTCCATGGCGGGTGTCATGTCCGTAGACTTTTTTTTACCTTCAGAGGAGATTTCCTTCACATTTCTTTCAACTGCCTGGGAATAACACGGGTATGTGTCAAGAATTATGGTTTTTGGCAGTCATCAGTGCTACTTATAATCAGAGAGTAAGGAAGGAACAGTAATATCCATTTCGTTCCAATCAATCATATCCATGTAGGTCGAAGCTGAGAAGTTGAACTGATGGATTTCTTGTCAAACATTCGAATTTCACCCGGTATAACACTCCTTTTCGCTTGTAGCACTTTTTCGACTGCTAGCTTCCAAATATTCTTATTCTTGTCAGCGATAGCGGATAAAAGGATATTTTCAGGATGACAAAAGTGACAGTTGTTCTGTAACACAGGACAAATAATGTCTTGATCAATTGTATATAGTTTTTGATAGAGCTCAATCATGAAGAAAAAGTTCTTGGCCCCATCCTGGCAAGACCAGTTTGCTTTGATATAGAACCATGCAGGAGCATAGAAGTTCAGTATAAAATGAGCAATCTTTTGAAGTGTCTCTGATGGTTTTTCGTGCGACATGTAATAACGTAAGAGACGATTTGCTTTTGTCAGCCACCGTGCATTATTGAGAGACCGAGGTTGAACAGTTTCTAACAATATGATACCTGGACCTCTATCATGACCATTTTGAATTGACAAACACGCCTTATGGAGGTTTTGCTGGTCACTACTGACTCGCAGAGCTGGGCACTTGCGTTTTTTTTTGCGGTACTGCGGTACTGCGGTACTACCGTGTTTGTCGGTACCGCGGAAAGTACCGCGGGAAATTTGAATGCGGTAGCGGTACTGCTGTACTTTCAGCGATCCTTTGCGGTACTGCGTTATGCGGTACCGGTTTGGTAGTGCGGTAGTAGTACCGCAGTACCGCAGTACCGCAAAAAAACGCAAAAAAAACCGCAAGTGCCCAGCTCTGCGTGACAGTACTGAGATCTGCTACCACTTCTTCAGGTAAGTCCATCACTTTTCCAGTGAGAGGTGGAAATTTTGCAATTGGTCTGTTCTTTGGATCAAAGTTTAGATCCTCGCCGATTTTGCCCTGTGAACTTCTAGGTCCTGTCGTTTGCCCGTCAAGAACTTTCAGGTGTTTTCTCAAAGGAAGCTCATTAGTGTGAAGTAAGCAAATAAACCATTGTAATGGTCTTCCCATTGTCAGCTCTAGTTTTCTAATTACTCCATTTGATTTACCTATATTACATTAGTTGCATCACAAACTACTGCTTTTAAAGTCGATGCAGAATTGGTCAGTAATTACTGATATATTTCTTTAGCAATATCACTTGCCCTTCCACTTTCAGGAGCAACATGGTCAATATATTCGTTTCCTGGAAATGAAACTAACACATAGTGGTCTTCATGCGAAGTCCGCTGACATTCTTCCACTTTTGAAAGAGTTTTATCAATTTTTCCATCAAATCCAACGCAAACTATTGTTTTATTCTGTTCTTTATGTTTCTTTGTTTCTATGCTTCTCCACAAGGTTCTTTGACGACGTAGTTTACTGGGATCAGTCGTAGTATTTTCAGATAATAGAGTAAGATCTTTTAAGAGAGTATTAGCAATTAAACGAGCATCACAGTTGCTTATTTTGCATCGATCAACTGCCTTGCATAATTCTGGATATTGGGTGTCGATTTTGAGAAGTGCTAGCTTCTGTATCTAACTCGTACTCGCTCAATTCGAAATCTTCATTTTGGTGACCTTTTTCACTTTCACAGCTGATCTCACCAATATCACAAGGATTCAACTGCATTTCCTGGACAAAACTCTTTTGTTATCTTTAAAGAATTATCTTTTATGCTTTCTGTTTTCCCATTTGTTGTAGTTTTGAAGTTTTCACTTTGTCAACTTACTTATATCATTTTCGTTCAGTAGTTGATCAATCCAAAACTCCCATTCATCATTCGGGATTTTCTCCGCCTTAACGCATTTACACACTTCTTTTACGAGAACTGGAGGCATACCACTTGCAGCAACATATGTCAATAAATTCCTGAAGGGATCATATTTACTTTGATAAGTGCTGGAAGATCTTTTACTCATGGGATATTTTCTAAGTTCTTGTCCATTCTCAATTAAACTCTTTACCTTAATTACTATGCTTTGAAGTCGATTGTTGGAATGGAAGCACGGCTATATATATCATTCACTTCTTCCGCGATAATTTCAGCGTATTTCTGAGTGCTAAGTGTTGCAATAATACACTTATATTTAAGATAAGCTTTGAATACATCCTCACACAGTTGGTAGTTGGTTGCCAGGAAGCTCTGCTGGCGTTCGGAAAACAGAATGCTTCACTTTTTCTCTTGTTATACCAGAAGAGGCCATTACAAGCTATGCTATTAATCTGAAACAAAATAAAATAAAATGCTGAATCAGGAAACACATGATAGGTCAAACAAATGATAGGTCACAAATACACATGTAGACACAAATACACATGATAAGCCAAACAAATGTGGGTCCTACATTTTAAAATAAGCAAAAACAATGTTATTAATGATTTTTGATAGACATTGGCATTAACTGAGTTTATTGTTGAGATCCTCATACCTGTGAGGCGAAAACTTAATTTAAGGAAACAAGCTAAAAAGGATTTTTTGTGGCCTTTGTTCGCAATTTATTTTTTCATAGTTGCCAGCACCGAAATTAATATTTCTAAAAGATATGACTTATTCCTTAATCAGTGACTACCCGGGCATCTTTTTCAGCATGTTTCAGTAAATTAAATTTTTTCAACCCACCCAAATGTACACCCTTCAGACAAACTGTCACTAACACTTGAGAGGCCCCCAATCATTCAACGTTTTTATAGCCCTTTTATATATATATATATATATATATATATATATATATATATATATATATATATATATATATATATATATATGTGTGTGTGTGTGTGTGTGAATATAATATATATATTTTATATATATAAATAATGTGTGATATATATATATATATATATATATATATATATATATATTATCTCCCTTCATTTCCAGTTCACAAGGAATTTTTTTTTCATTTAAACCAGACAACGCCCGAGGCTGTAAATTCAAAGTCAAGTTCATAGCCACAACCCATGCAAACAAAGGGTTTATTTAATTTTATATAATTGACGTACTTTGTGTATCTAAATACATTCCAAAAATGGAACTGCGAACAAAGGGTTTAGATTAATTTAATAAATATTATTCATTTCGTTTTCCTTTCAAACGGAAACCACACGCTAAGTGACCTAAGCACTCGCGTCGGTGAATCCCTTCTACCAAACGGAAGTCACGCGGTAATGACGTCACCACCTCATTCGAATGATGTAAAAGACTTCCGTTTTTTTTCTAATATAAAAAAGGCGCTTCACGCCCAAAAATTCAGATTCCGATAAGCCAGATTTCTGCACGCGGCGGTGACGCGGATCTCCGGATCGGAGCATCGAAGGCCCAAATCCGTATAGAGAGATTAACTCAGATTCCGACACCGCGCGATTAACTTCGGGAGGAGAAGCGAACAGACACGGATTAGATTAAGCAACGTTAGAATAGCCCTGAGTTTGAGAAAGAGGGCTCAAATCGCAATATGAAGTCTTGGGATAAAATCTAACTGAGCAGTAAAGTAACTTTGATTTAAAGTCGAACCAATAACGATTTGATAATATATTAATTTTATTTCAACTATTAAGGCACTCTGATTCAAGTAAATTAAACAAAAAACTTTGCCAAACCTTTTCTTGTCCCCAAGATCCAGTAAGCCGCACTCACATTGGAGTGCCTGATGAAGTAAGTGTAGCGACGACTTCTTCAGGCCATCATCATCATCAAGAGTACCTTTCTGTTACACGGGAACAAACCCCGAAGAAGAGTGTAACATATATATGTGCAGTATATAATACATATATTATTATTATTAGTACATATATATATATATATATACACACACGAGTGTGATCAAAAAGTTCGGTAAATAGTCTAAGGAGAAGAAGAAGAATGAGAACTCAGCAATATTCACGGATAACCCCTTGAAAAGGGGTAATAAACTCATACAAATGCAAATAAAGGGTAATGTTCAGTTCAAAGAGACAGTGTTGTCCACGTCTTGTAACTTAGCTAAGCTACCCAAGGTGATGGAAGTGATGCCGAGGTTTCAAAATAGTATTTTCCTTACACTTTCTTCGACAGTGACACTTTAAACTACACTGGACTACTAGGTTGTTTAATCAGTAATGGTTGAAAGCTCTGTTTAAAAATTTCCTCTCTCTCTCTCTCTCTCTCTCTCTCTCTCCTCTCTCTCTCTCTTCTCTCGACTTACAAACTGTAAAAAAAAGTTTCGTTTAAAATCCGTAGTGACGTCACGAGAGCGGCGTTTTCTAATATTTATGGTTGTCCTTAAAGCTCACGTCGATTAAAGAAGATGCTACAGCATATATGCGTTCCGTCGATATAGCTTTCACGAGAGAAGTTTTGCTTTTATACACACGCCGCTTCATTATAAGACTGATGGATTATTACAATCTTCGCTGAGTTACGTTAATTTTGGATTTTCTTACGACGGATATAAAGTACTGTCGAGTTTTATTTTTAAATAATAACCCTTATTTTGTATTATTTGCATTCTTTCTTATCCTTCACGGACGTCATTCAACATTTATTCATATTTAAGATTTGTGGATCCATTTTTTAGCATATTATAAGATTTATACTTGAATGTTATATATATATATATATATATATATATATATATATATATATATATATATATATATATATATATATATATATATATGCTGCAAACCCACAAGGAAAAAGAAAAACGATTCCAAGTCCTTTCGTGTATTCAAAGCTACACCTCGTCAGGGAATGAGGTGTAGCTTTGAATACACGAAAGGCCTTGGAATCGTTTTTCTTTTTCCTTGTGGGTTTGCAGCGTTCATTCATTTCACGTGTTTTAGTGTGAAATTCACACACAGTATATCACTCAGCGGTTAGGATCGCTGACTACGAATCGACCGAACCCGAGTTCGGTTCCCAGCGAGGGCAGGCGACGTGCAGCTTACCCAGCTGTTCATCTTTCCATGAGAAATAGGTTCGTTGATAAGTGGGTACCCTGGGTGGCACCCGTGGTTAAAACGCTGGGCTGCTGATCGGAAGGTCGAGAGATCGAGCTTGGAGAGGATTTTGTAATTCCTGATTTCCTTGGTAAGTCGTGGTTCAGATTCCGCGTTAAGCTGTAGGTCTAAGATGGAGCAACAAGCTTAACATTCGTCAGAATGAACAATTCGGGCGGAAGCAAAACCAAGGTTATATAGATATACAGTACAGCTTAAGATATTTGCAATAATGGGGCGGATATCCAACGCCGATAGCTTAATCTGGCGGATATCTTAAGACTGTGCTTTAGTCTGTTGCATTTAGTGGCAAATTATATGGAACACTAACGAATCGCGGCTATCGTAAGCAACTCGTTCTGGATTTTAGTAAGTAGGTCTCTCTCTCTCTCTCTCTCTCTCTCTCTCTCTCTCTCTCTCTCTCTCTCTATATATATATATATATATATATATATTATATATATATATATATATAAAAACTGTGTGTGTGTATATATATATATATATATATATATATATATATATATATATATATATATATATAATATATATATATATATATATATATGTGTTGTTTTCAATGTTTCTTATTTATATATATTATTTGTTCTAACTTATTTTGTACAGCAAAATAAATCTAATTCCTCTATTTCTGATTTTAACTGTACCGCACTTCACTTTAACGGATAGCATAGTGCGCCTTTTGAGCAGATGGAAGGAATCAAAACGACGTTTAACCTTCAACAAACTTTTATTTAATCACTCGATTGTTATAACGAAGAGAGAGAAAACAAATGATTATACAGGGCTATTTAAAATGATTCATCCGATTCCAACTGAGAATACTTCCGTACCTATCAACCGTGCATCAACTGGGCATACACCACATGAAAGAGGAAATCTTTAAGTTTTACAAGATCACCGCGAGAGGGCTCCAAAGTCACGCCGTGGCCTAGCCTAGCAACAAACAGTCAGTGTAAAAATGGCGTCCGCACAGCAGAAGGCGTTTTGTGTGTTGCAGTTTTCGAGCTGGCCCCCTAGGTCGCCGGATCTTACACCGTTCGACTTCTTCCTTTGAGGGTACGTTAAGGATACTGTGTACGTGCCACCGTTGCCCACATCTTTGGATGAGCTCCGAACTCGCATTGTTACTGCCGTAGAGTCAGTGACAACGGACATGCTGGTGCGAGTATGGGAGGAATTCGACTATCGTGTCGACGTTGCTCGTGTAACTAGGGGAAGTCACATAGAGCATTTATGAGGTGAGAGACAAAATTTGGACAGTTTTTCTTTTGGTTGATGTATGACAAATCACTCTGTATTTGTAACATTAAAAAATATTCTCATTTGAAATCAGGTGAATCATTTTCAATAGCCCTGTATATTTAACTAACTTCATGCCCAGCGAGAGAGAGAGAGAGAGTTATAAGGACAAGAGGGAACCCCTAAAGACCTTTCGGTCCAATCGGGGAGGTTCTTCTTGTTAAACTGTTTAGTTTTTGACTATTTTAGCAGTAGTAGAAAACTGGATAGAAAAGCATAAGGCTCTCTCCCCACCTTCCGCTCTCTTCCCGCCTCTTCAACGGGAAAAGGTTGAAAAAATACCTTGATCCTGGAAAATAGCCAAGGAAATTTTACAGGAAAGAGGAGAATATATAAACTAGCTTTACAATTACGCTATGCGCATAGAAATCGTACACTAAATAGCACCGCTGTATAAACTAACCAATAATATACTTGTACCGATCGCACATCAACAACATGGTATCGTCACAAAAACCTCGAACATATGGAAACAAGTATAAAGAACAGAAATCAGATTTTCCACACCATGCCCTCACCCGTCATGTGCATCAAGTTAACCAAAAAAAATAAAAAATTGTGTTGGTAGAACTGCAGCTCTGCCTCACCTTATTCATGCCATGCATTTTTTTTTGTGAAATTATATTTCTACGGGGCTCCAATAAACCTTAGCCCCCCCCCACCCATGGCCTAAACCATTAGAGGTACAGTAAAACTAAACATACCTTACAAAAGAGAATTTAATCCTGCATTTAAAGAAACAATTAAAACTTGGTGTTCCCGCCATTGGCTTCTAAGACAGCCTGAATTCGCTTTGGGTAGCTTGCCAAAAGTGACGTGAATAGATCTTGATCGTTACGCAAATTTGCTAAAACAGTTTCAATGTGTTGCGTCATTGTATCCTTCGAAAATCGATTTGCTGCAGGTTCTTGAAACAAGAGACATTCAACCTTGTCCTTTATAACTGATCCAATGTGTTCACAGACGTTCAGGTCAGGAGAATTTCCTGGCCATTCTTCATTTCCAAAGAAATCGATCTCATAAACAACTGTTGAGTGGCTAATGCCTTAAAGCAGGGGGCCTTATCGTGCAGAAGTGTGACCTGATCGACATCCATAACATTGTTTGGGTTTCTTAGAAAAGGAATGACATGCTGGGATAGAATAATATCACGAAGATACTGTCCATCCCAACTGACCATTTGGCTTCAGCACCCACATGAACTTCTTTGCAGTGAACAAAACAAACACACCGACACAGTCTGGACTTTTTAATAATTCGCGATAATGTTCATTGTCATCGATTTCATCTGGTGTTGTGGCCCACACTCGATCATTTTGGTAGTTAGGCCGACGTGTTACGTAAACAAAAAATTCATCGGAGACAGCTAAATGCATGAAATCATCCACATCCCAATCTTCAAGATGATGGGCAAACCACATTCTGTCATCGATGTTAAGTTTAGTTTTTCTTGGCTTTGGAAGTTCATGCCAAGGCTTTAAACCTTGCCTATGACGGTACAGTCGAATGATCTCACCACTAACGATCTTTCCTCTCAACACTTCGATCTCTCTAGAAAATTTAGCACAGCTGTTTTTCCGCTTACGCGTACCGCTTTCAAAGATGTCCTTTGTTTCCTGAGAGAGTGGCAAATTTGGGCGCCCAGATTTGGTTGTATCCATTTCACATTCATCTAAAGTTTTATTCCAATTTCTTTTGACGAAGTCCTCACTTCTTCGCAACTTTCTGGCAACCCATGAACGTGTTATAAAGGTGGCTCCAGCATCACGAGCTTCCCGAAATGTTATTGCTCGTATGCGATCTATCACACGTTGCCTCTCCGAATCACCAATTAATTGAGAAGCCATTATATTATCACTTTATCAGCTAGAGTAATTTTAATACCTGCAATAAATAAAGAATTTTATATATTTTTATAATCACTAAAAACTATTTCGATATAAGTAAACATGTAAGCTGCAAATGGGGGGGCTAAGGTTTTTTGGAACCCCT
The DNA here is from genome assembly GCA_023014485.1 of Bathynomus jamesi. Lineage (NCBI taxonomy): Eukaryota > Metazoa > Arthropoda > Malacostraca > Isopoda > Cirolanidae > Bathynomus > Bathynomus jamesi. The sequence goes on along the minus strand of JAJOZX010002707.1, from coordinate 321,347 downwards.
TATAAAATATTTTTCTGCTCTATTCTTGCACATATTAACAAGGCATGCAAGTGTGTGAGCGTGTTTTCTGTAATTGGATGTCTGTCCTGCGTATGTGGTGTCTGCCAACTCTTTGAATGTTTCAACTTGGATCTCCGGCCATGAAAGATGTTTATGCAGCAAGTGATTACTGATTATTCGTACTTCATTGTGTTGTGCAACCACGAGAGTAGAGGAAATCTCTTTCCGGCGAGGAATATCAGTGGGCGGTTCCTGTATCTATCCCCGTGTACGTGTCCCTTATGGATAATGAAAGTGTTTCGTGCGTGATCACCCGTTGTTGCTACGGATAATTCAAGAGTCTCTCACTTAGAGGTGTTTACGAGGCAAGATAGGAGGAGATTGAAGACACCAATCGACCAGGGAAGTACTCCTGGGGAGAATGTTAGGCAGGAGACAGGGAGTGCTGGAACTCCCTTTCTCTGTCACTGTCCTCCTTTGCTGATCTTTTTTCGAGTCTCATCTACTTTGTGAGCAGTCCAGCATACTCTGAAACACACACCACCTATTCCTCACTACAAATACACGCATCTTACACACTATACAATCTTTTCAAAATGAAAAAAAAATTTGAGTAACATTTTTTGTTTCTAGCTCTCTTCTCTTTCTTTCTATATGGAGGGGTGTTTTGGCAGGCATTCGCCCTTGGCAACTACTATCGCAGCATAAAAAAAGATAGAAAAATGAGTTGCTTGATGGTTAATTATACTATGCGGTGCACAATCAACCAGAGACGTCCGTCTAAAGTGGAGGAGAATTAAGTGTAGGAGGAAATGTTTAAACAAGCTCCCGCAGAATTACGTTATAATACTAGAGAGAGAGAGAGAGAGAGAGAGAGAGAGAGAGAGAGAGAGAGAGTTACAAGGAGTTACAAGGAAAAGAGGAAGCCAAAGACCTTCCGGTCCACTCTGGGAGGTTCCTGTTATTAAACAAGTTTATTTTTCTTTCAACTATCCTAGCAGTAGTAGAAAACTGGAGAGAAAAGTAGAAGGCTCTCTCCCCACCCTCCGCTCCCTCCCTGCCAGAGGCAGGTACGGAAAAAGGTTGAAGAAAATACCTTGACCCTGGAAAAGTAGCCAAGGAAATTTTACAGGAAAGTGGAGAATATATAAATAGCTCTATATTTAGCATGCTCACAGAGACACCGTGCAAGCGAACTCCTGCACAGTTATGCTATGTTTTAGTCTTAAACTATGAGAGTATTCAGTACTTTGTCGAGCCTATTTTTAAACACATTTACACTTTGCCTGGAAACAACCTCTGAGGGAAGTTGGCTCCAGATATTAACTATTTTATAGGAACAGAAATTCCCGCAGACAGAGGTCCTAAATGTCTTTAGTTCCAGTTTAAACCCATTATTTCTTGTCGGATTGGCATTAAGTGAGAATAAGTTTCTGTAATCTACCCTGTCTATTCCATTGAGCATCTTGAAGACTTGAATAAGCTAACCCCGCAACCTCCTCGTCTCTAAGGTAAACAGATTTAGACGCTCCAATCTCCGTTGGTAGCTTTGCATTCTCATTGAAGGGATCAATATTGTAGCCCTTGCTTGTACTCTTTCTAACCTTTCTATGTCCTTCTTGAGGGATGGAGACCAAAACTGCGCACAGTATTCCAGTTGAGGTCTGACTAGTGAATTATAAAGAGACATTACAGTCTCCTTGTTCCGAAACTGGAACTGTCTTTTAATATAACCTAATATTTTTAAGGTCCTCTTTAAGGCCCTAAGGCACAGTGCTTCGACTGTTTCAGATCGTTGCTGATATAGACTCCTAAGTCTTTCTCTAGATCGGTCTCAGTCAAGTTCCTTCCCAAAAGAGAGTAATCGGTCTTCGGGTTTATATAATCTATGTGCATTACCTTACATTTGTCCAAGTTGAATGGCATCTGCCAAGTAGCAGACCATTCGCCCAACCTGTCAAGATCGTTCTGAAGCGTTCTTACGCCCTCCTCAGTACCTACACCACTTCCTAATTTCGTATCGTCTGCAAATTTGGAGATTGTACTTAGAAGCCCGACGTCTATATCATTAATATAGATGATAAAAAGTAAAGGACCCAGAACGGAACCCTGTGGGACACCGCTGGTGACGGGCGCCCACTCCGAAGCCACTCCATTTATTACCACTCTCTGCTTTCTGTCTTTTAACCAACCCTCAATCCAGTTGGAAACGAGCCTGGTGATTCCTAGTCTTTTGACTTTAGCCATCAATAGACAGAGAGAGAGAGAGAGAGAGAGAGAGAGTTACAAGTTACAAGGAAAAGTAGTACCTCAAAAGGCCTTGCGGCCCATACCGAGGAGGTACCAATGGCAACGGGTGCTAGGGAAAAATTCTGTCACCCTCAAATAGTGTGCAAGATTCGATCTAATCTTTTCTTGAACAAATCCACAGAGGAACTGTTCACACCTTCTGAAGGTAACCTGTTCCACGTGTCACAGATCTTATACGTAAAGTAATTCACACACACACTAGTCCTAAACTGTTTCAAATCCAACTTCCAACCATTGTTGCGAGTCGGGTTATCATTTAAACTAAACATGCTTTTAAAATCGACCCGCGTAAGAGCTTAAAAACCTCGATGAGTTCATCGCGCAGTCTCCGAGTTTCCAGCGAAAACAAGTTCAGGGCGCGTAAGCGTCGACTGTAGCCCATATGCCTAACGGAAAGGATTAACTTTGTGGCCCTCGCCTGCACTCGCTCCAGCTTATCAATATCTTTCCTGAGGGTGGGCGACCAGAACTGCACAGCATACTCCAGGTGCAGCCGAACCAGGGAATTGTACAGAGAGAGCACAATCTCTTTGTTCCGAAACTGAAATTGCCTCCTGATATAACCCAACAGTTTCTGGGCTTTCTTTTCCACCTCTACGCACTGTTTGGTAAACTTAAGGTCGCTGCTAATTAGTACACCCAAGTCCTTTTCCAAATCAGTCGCCTCGATATTACTCCCCAACATCGAGTAGTCCGACTTGGGATTGGCGTAGCCAATGTGCATCACTTTGCATTTACCCAAGTTAAAAGGCATTTGCCATTTTTCGGACCACTCTCCTATCCTACTTAGGTCCGCACGCAGTTGCTCGATCGCTTCGGGCGTCCCAACATTGTCCCCAAGCTTGGTGTCATCAGCGAATTTGGCGATCCGACTGACGATGCCACCGTCGATATCATTTATGTAAATGATAAACAACAGTGGCCCCAAAACGGAACCCTGAGGAACCCCACTAGTGACCGAGGCCCAACCCGAACTGTCCCATTTAATTACAACCCTCTGCCGCCTATTCTTCATCCAGTTTCAATCCACCTACCTACTTCCCCACCGATACCCAGCGCGCACACTTTCGCCATTAGCCGGCGGTGAGGTACCTTATCAAAGGCTTTCTCAAAGTCGAGATAAAGCATATCAATCGCGCTACTCTTATCATACTCATGGCCGATTCTGCCGGTACCGATGCCGATTAATCGGTTCACCACTAATCTGTATACTCTGGACATTTGTAATTACAGCTTGATTGGATTTTCACACAGGGCATCATTCCGCCCAAACGCTCATTTGAGGGTATCAAGAGTTCGCAGGGGTATTGCCAAGCAAACAGGGTGTCAATATACTAACGAAGCTTCCATAGCCTCAACCGTGTTATCTGAGTTCAAAGAATACCGAAATCCGTATCTGTTTTCGTGCAATTCTCATCAGCTTGTACTGCAAACCTGTAATTATTCTTCAGGAGCAAGGATTCTTCAGGAGCAAGATGCACTCTAAGCTTATATATATACAGTATATACGTGTATATATATATATACAGTATATATATATTAATTAATGAAATAGTATAGTTTGTGGATGAATTTTAGTCATTTTAGTGATTAATTAATTCTGCTGAAAATTTCCTTTTTGAGTTAAAAGTTTTGCCAACTCGATTAAAGATTAAACTTCCGACTTTTGGGTTTAACGAGTCTCATAAAATATTTGAATATTTATTTTTATAATATTTTAAAATTTTAAGCCTCGCGAAGAATCATTAACCAAATTTGTTTCTGAAATCTTGCTAAAAAATTGTTTGATGAAACTGTCAGTTTGTAACCTTGTAATATACAAACACTTTCCAATATCATTATTATTTGTAGTATTTTTAGTACTATTATTATTAGTCGTAGTAATAAGAAGTATTTTAAATGGAATATTTCTCAAATCTAATATATCTGAGAGGGTTAAAAATTTATATTACGTATCTCTCCGTTGGGAAGTTAGATGACAAACTGAAACAGGCAGGATTATCTCTGGGGAGAAATTAATCTGGGCGAGATTTATGACAAAGACTTTGCGGAAGTAACCTCTCTTATCTTCCATCCAAAGAAGATGAATGCGTCCTTTGTTTCTTCGCATTTAGGTAAGAATTTATTAAAATTTTTTTTTAAATCGAAAAAGATTTAATAACATTGAGAAAAACATTTAATTTAAACAATTAAATGTTAGATAACATTCTCAACTACGATAAGTTCATTTGATGGATTAAAACCACAATAAGGAATAAATTTATCAGAGCAAAAGCTTTCGGCCTACATTAGCGTCACTCGCACCTGATAAAAAGCTTAGTATAGTCCGAAAGCTTGCATGTATTTCTATTATATCTATTTCTTAGTGTGGCTTGATTCCCCAATCCCATGGTTATTAAATACGTGCCAATTAATCCAGATGGTGAATCCACGCCTCCATATTTGCAATAATTATTATTATTTATATTTTTGGTAATAAATTAAATGGTTGATGCAATTATGGCATGGTTGGTGTAGGACTAGTCATGTGAGTTGGTTTGCAGATATTTAACCACGTATTTAGTTGGTTTAACCCAGTATTTTTCTCAGTGAAGCGGAGGGAACTGTTTGATCTTCACTTTCATGACATACTTTTAAGACCATAAGTGAGCCTAATATGAAGCGTAAATTGCACATACTTGAAAAAAAAGTGTCCTTGAAGATATGTGAATACTGAAAAGAGTTTTTTTTCCAATATTTGTATTAGTGATGAGAAACCTCCCAGAATAAAGTAAACGATTGCTTCCCGCTCAATATCACTCCCATTTCTATCCTTGGTCCGCAATTGAGAATGGCCAAAGTAAGAAAAAATCCACATTTAAGAAAAGGGTTTCTTGATTTGACAAAAAATGTAACAGAAGTAACTTTTATTATGGTAAGTAATATGCACTTTAGAGGTAAACAAAATATTTGAAATAGTTAGTTACGTAATATCGAGTTCCCTTTCTACGGTCTTCATGAAAGTCTGGGATACATGTTGGCTAGTGATGTAGCGGATGTCATTTTTTTCACATCCGCGGATGCGGATGCGGATGAGGATGTTTGATTTCAACATCCGCGGATGCGGATGCGGATGTCTACATTTTCGTTATTTTTTAGGATATATTCGAGATTTGTTGTGTTTAACGTATATAATAAGTTATTATATAGAGAGAGCTGTAGCTATAATGTAGTATAATTGATTAATTGTACAATAATTGCTGTACTTTTCTCTGAACATATTAAATAATATCAAGCATCTAACTAATATAGAAATCAATTAGTGAATTCGTCTGCAAATAAATTCGTTATATTTTGTTGAGTTTCAGCCACAATTAGAAACCATAATTGTGTTACCAGGATGCGGGACGTGAACCCAACTCAAATGCACCCCACCGACCTCTTTCCCCAACCTCCACCCTTATAGAGAGAGATCTTTAATTAGCTTGATAACTATTTATATTAAGTTTAAAGTTTTATTAGGCATATTTATAAATGAGTAATTAAAATAAAGTAAACTAAGATGTTCATCGTTTAATGTTCAAACTTAATTATAGGAAGGTTATGCTTAAGGAACATTAATTTTTCTGCCTTTTCTGCTGCCAGTCTGTTTCTCTTTCATCATATATTAATCCAGCACTGCTAAAAATCTCTCGCTTGGTACGTTTGTTGGAGGACAGGCTAAATGTTTCCTTGCAAGTTTACTCAAGTATGGATAGATATTCTGCGTATTTTTCCACCAACTAATAGGATTATCACATGCAGCCAGGCGTTTTTCTTGGTGATAGCTCTCGATCATTTTTACTACATCTTTTGACATCGCGTAGGTCTCGTCATTGCTGCTTGACTCAAGAAACTGAGAGACAGATTCTGTGATAGATTTGCTTGTTGAAGGTGTTGGTTCTGTCACTGAAACTTTTATTCTTTTGGTGGGTGGCGAAGCGACAGATTCAAGAGATTGAAGCTAGTTCATTGTGCGCAAAAGTGATGCAAGCGACAAGACGAGAGGCTGTTCTTGTATGAAGTTACTCTCTTGCAACCTACTTAGATCCACGTTACAAAGCTAAGTTATTTTCACCTAGTACATTAGAACGAGTTAAATCATCACTTGGCAAAGCAGTTGCCAAGTGATGATTTAACTCGTTCTAATGTACTAGGTGAAAATAACTTAGCTTTGTAACGTGGATCTAAGTAGGTTGCAAGAGAGTAACTTCATACAAGAACAGCCTCTCGTCTTGTCGCTTGCATCACTTTTGCGCACAATTAACTAGTTCTATTAATATAGTAGAATTTGATAATTTCCGCTTATTAATGACATTTTATCTCAACGGTCCACATCCGCACGACATCCGCTGTCCAAAGTGCGGATGCGGGTGCGGATGCGGTTGCGAGAAAATGTGCGGATGTTCCGCGGATGCGGATGCGGATGTGACCTACATCACTAATGTTGGCTAAGAATTTTATTTTATTTTTACTATTTTTACTAGTCAGGAATTTGCCAAAATTAGTTTAAAATTAACTTTCGAGATTCCATGGATATGGGAAGAGCTTTTGGCTTTGTAGTGGATGACGAAGGTCTTCTCGGATGCGCTCAGTAAGATTAAATATCAGGGCTTCTATATAAATACCCAGTAAGATTAAATATCAGGGCTTCTATATAAATTCCCAGGAAAGAAACTCCACCTCCTTTTGTTTCTTCCATAGTAATTGTTTGGAGGTGTGACACGTAGAATGCGTTTATTTAATTGTAAAACATCTCATCAAGTAATACAATAGTAGGAAATTATTCACAAACAAGAATATATATTTACCAGAAGTTCCAAGGCATCTTTCGATAAGTATCATGCAGTTAAGTGTTTCCAACATCCCGAATCACCGCCATACCATTGCATTAAAACCACCGAATTGGTTATGAGTTACAAATAGTCATTCTCTATACCCATTTGCGTCTATTCAGCGTGAATTAATTAAATTGAGACTCGACCGAGAACATATTAGATCTCCAAAAAGTCATTGGTCTATGTGTCATCTCGTTAGGCCACGTTAATCTTTGTTCTATAATAGCAGTTGTAAGACAAAAGTTTCCACCAAGTGGTTTATGCAAACGAAACTGAGTTCTTTGTGATGCCATAATGTGTGGACTGAATTTCAACTGTCTTCCTATGTCTGTTCTGTAACCAATGATGGTCATTCTCGTAGAACGCTAGCTTCTCGTCTGACAAAAATAAAGGCCAAAGATTTCCATATATCTGCTTTTCACTCCAACCTCAGTCTGATTTTTACAATCACCTAACTACCGGAAAATGGTGATATACAGAGTGTACCAAAAGTTACCGGAGTCTAAATTAAAAATTCTAATTTCCTGAATAGAAATCGAGGCTCCTTTAAAAGCTTGCTTTAAGTTTCTTCTTTCGAGTGGCATACAAGACATTCCCTTTTCATTACATCTTATTTCTCATTTTAGACATCAGACATTTCCCATAGACATCAGAGACAGGAATGTTGGAATGGTCATTGGCCTTTGTAAATGATACGTGTTTCAGGGTTGTAAGAGTGGAAACTTGAAGGTGTATGCCACACAAAAATTTAAACTCTGTGACGCAAGTATGCTGTCACGTCTCCTGCTGGTGTTTCCTACTTTTTTTATTTTTGTCACGATTTTGTCGTGAGAGGTGTTGAAGTGTGGTAAAGTGCCTTGTATATCACTTGAAAGCAGAAGTCTCAATATGATAATAAAACCCACTCTAATAGACAGAATTTATTTCCACAACAGTTTCGATGCCCGCTGGCATCCTCTTCGGATGGATACAGAAAAACGTTTTTCTGTATCCACCCGAAGAGGATGCCAGTAGGCATCGAAACTGTTGTGGAAATAAACTCTGTCTATTAGAGTGGGTTTTTATTATCATATTTTGACCTTCACGTAGAAAAGTGAAGTTTTTTGCATTAAGAAACCTCAAGTTTTAAAATAAGGTCTTAATATTAAAAACATTATTATTATTTTAATTTAGACTTGCATAACTTTGGGGCAGAGCTGGGCACTTGCGGCATATTGCGGTACTGCGGTACTGCTGCACTACCAAACCGGTACCAAACCGGTACGCGGAAATTTTAATGCGGTAGCGGTACTGCGGTACTTTCAGCGATCCTTTGCGGTACTGCGTTATGGGGGCCCGCGGTGGTAGTGCGGTGGTACCGCAAGTACCGCAGTACCGCAAAATATGCCGCAAATGCCCAGCTCTGCTTTGGGGACACCCTTTTATCACGAGTATAAACATCCGAGACGTTTTTGACAATCCCCAAACTTCCTTTACACATACATATGTTACCCAAACATAGTACGTGCACGCCAGCACTCGTAGCTCAGTGGGTAGCACCTTTTCTCTGTAAGGAAAGTGAAGACACTGAGGTCGGGGGTTCGACTCCCGATGTTGCTGGTAATAATTCTCCGGAAGTTAATGCAATGGTTCACATTAGCTTGGTCTGGGAGCTGTGCCGGTTTTTGGCCTTCCTTACTGATTATTATTAGCGCGTGCACCGTAGAATCAACTGTTCCGACAATTTTTGTGGATACACTCATTTTCTACAGGAAGTATCAGATAGCGCTGAAGATCCAGCCCAGTATATGAATGAGAGTATAAATTTTTTTATTTAAAGTCTAATTATGCGAAATAGCTTTGCTACGCGATCAAATTATTAGGAAACTTCCGGTACTGTTTTATCACGTTTCAGATTTGAATGTTAAAATATTTGGATTTTTCTCGAATCTCCTCCTGTAAACTATAATGCCCGGGTAAGACGACATGCCCAAACATGTCAAGTAAAGATTAATAACTCACAAATGAAATAAGCAGTTCTAGCTATCATCGGAATTATCATTCAAATGTTGGGGGTTCTTATCTTTGCGGGTTGGTGCATGGCGATGCAGGGCACATGAAATGGAAGAAACAACCAACCACAAATCATAACCAAAATGAAGGGGTCATAAACATAAGTCATAAACAAAAACTCAATGTTAACAATTTATAATTTTTATTTGAGAAAAAATAATTATACGTAATTGAATTGGATCTCTTTCGAGAAATATACAGAGATATACATTCTTCAGGCCATTTTGCTATATACAGCAGCTAAAAAAAAAAAAAAACCTCAAAGAAGTCAAAGTAAATCATTAATGTAATACAGATTCATACAATATTCATAAGTGTATCCTATACGAATAACATAAGCACAACGAATAGCAGTTTCATAAGATAAGATAAGATAATTTCTTCCAAATAATCATTACATGAAATACCACGTTATTAATATAAACTTTTTTTTTTTTTTTTTTACATCATTACATTACATTGGTATAATAAGCATTTTGAACTGTAAAAATGGAAAGGTGTTCGAACCTCTACTCATCCTTTTGATTCTGTTCTTTAAAATGAACTAAAAATGATGGTTTCAGTATTGTAAATGTATTATTATTATTTTTAATAATAATATGGGCTTAAAATTTATATTACAAATTATAAAAATAAGTATTAAATATTTAAATATATATATATATATTGAAGTTATGTCAGCCACTGCTAATCAATAAAATGCTCTCAATGAAGAGAAAAATTGTAATAAACGCTTTCGGAAAATCAAGTTGTCCTCATCAAGTTATAGAAAAAAGAAAAAAAAGGGGAAAAAGATAAGAGGAAAGAGAGAAACATTTAATACGAGTTGGGAATTGGCGGACCCTTTAAATACCTCTTTCTTCCTCTTTATCTTCTGTTCTTGTAATCTGAGGAGGGTAATTTAATTTTTCAAATTGCTGCAAACGTCTATCAGCATTTTAAACCATGGAATTTTTTTTTTTTCGCTCTCTCTCTCTCTCTCTCTCTCTCTCCTCTCTCTCTCTCGCTCTAATTAATTTACTTCATATGATGTTTTTAGTATTTGTTTATAAGACTTATTGAAGGTAAATACAATATCAAATGTACTCATGCACTTTTTCATGCTATCAAGTTTTAATTTCAGTTGTAACCGTAAATATAATTATTGTGAAATTGGACTTATTTGTATGGTAATTATACAGGGTGTCCCTAAGTCTGGACACATAGGAAATATCACTAACTATAACTAACTATATGTTATTATTATTATTATTATTATTATTATTATCTTAAATTCATGCAACTGAGGCCTAAGGTAGGCCCACATCGAATCAGCAACCCTGAGGTCCTATTTGGTCCTACCTCAGGGTTGCTGATTCGATGTGGGCCTACCTTAGGCCTCAGTTGCATGAATTTAAGATAATAATAATAATAATAATAACAATAATAATAATAACATATAGTTAGTTATAGTTAGTGATATTTCCTATGTGTCCAGACTTTAGGGACACCCTGTATTTGTAATTATTTGACTGAATAAGAATTGAACCAAATCCCCAAGTGTGCTTTAGCGGTTTTTTCTGCACTCGATTTTCCACCGCTTTATTTGAAATCTTTAAACTTAATTGGAATGTTTTAAAAAGTTTTTGGAAAACGTGTCAATCAGAGGAAACTGTCGATCAGAGGAAACATCGTCTATTGTCTGTGTCGAGCAACAATCTGAAACCTTTCTCTATGGTCTTGCTTACATTATAAACCTATTTACACTTAGAAGCGAATCATCACAAGGCCCTGTTGGTGTCGTTTAACTCCAGGGAATAATGTAGTATCAGAAATCGTCGTACAGACTGCTGTACTGCGGTACTGCGGTATTACGATACTACTATCTCATGGAGTACAAGCGATACATACGGTCTTTATGTAAATTTAATATTAATTTTTATTATATTTTATGAATGTGTGGTATACGAAACCGCTGATTTACCATATTTTTATAACATTTTAAAACTATTCTCTAAAAAACATTTAAGAAAAATTTAAAAAAAATGAAAAGTTTGGTTGTTTTCGATCGAGTTTAATGAAATACTTAAATTTTAACTTGATATTTTGAAATGAGGCTGTTCTAATTTTCGTTAGTTATATCTTTTGAATATATTTCTTTCTTTTGTGAATTTGGAGCTTGAGCCTTTGATGATATATTTTCTGCTAAAAGCGTTAATTAAAAGTTTTTATCAGTTTATATCCGATTTGACCTCAAAATCAGTTGTTGTTGTTGACGTTCAGCTTTAGTTTTGTTTTATAATTTAGTTTTTTAGTGCATATACTGGTATAAAGTTTATAATTAATAAGGAAATAGCAGTGGCGTGCCCGCAGGGGTTTCCTGGTTGCCCGAAAACACCCCCTAAGATCCTAAATTAATTAATTATTATTATTATTATTATTATTATTATTATTATTATTATCCAGGTTGCCTGCTTCAGGCAAACTTTTATCGGTAGAGCAAGCCCCTATAACTATACAAATAAGTGTTTTCGAAAACCATGGACGTCACGAAGGTTCAAATTATGGAAACACCCCTTTCTAAAATCCTGGGCAAGCCCTTGAATAGTCGCATTACACTTTATGCGTTCTTGTGGCTTGATCTTATCTGCGATTCACGCAATCAATAAAGTTTAATTTTTAATCTCGATTTTACACTAAAATTGAATTATTTTTTAACGTATCATTGACTGAAATACAGATACAGTTTTAGCCCTTACGTTAGCTTCCTACGTTTGTTCAATGCAAATACTTCGTCTATGAACTGTTAATACGGTGTCTTAATTAAGAGTTCGTTCAATTTCTGTTAAGAATCGTTCAATTTTTCACTACTGAAGTGAAGCGCTTCTCTCGTGGACATACGAAACATTTTTCATCAGTAATTCCACATAAATTCAACATTAACGATTCTCTCTTCCTGTTTTCGTCCTCACAAAATACAAAAGCCGAAATTCAAATGTTGAACTATGAATATTAATCTGATTACTGCAACTAAATAAGAAACATGTACAGCCTCAAATTTATTATTAGGGCGGGCGGGCGGGCCACATTTCGTTGGTTTGTTTGTGTAAAGAAAGACACAATTCTTGGTTTTAACACACACACACACACACACACACTTATATATATATATATATTTTTTTTTATGCAGGAAAGAGGGGCCAAGGGCAAATGCCTCAAAAGCATTCTCCCATAAAAGGAGAAGAGAGCCAAAATCGAGGTCCACGGTTTTCGAGATGCCTAGACACTGCGTTTGAAAGATGGGAGGTCATAGACAGGGGAAGATGGACTGAGGAAGATTGTTCCAGAGTGACCGGTTGAGTAGATGAAAAACTGAAAATACTGATAACCCTTGCATTAGATATTAGAACAGAATAGGAATGAGAAGTGCAGAAAGTCTGGTACTGGTGCTCTCCTTAAAGGAGGAGGCATGCAGTTGAGAGTTCAGAATAGCAATGTCCGTTATGATAGCGATAGTAAAGAAAGAGTGAGGCAACATTGCGGCGAAAGAGAGAGATTGAAGACAATTCAGTAAGAGGCGGGGAATTGATGAGACGAAAAGCCTTTGATTCCACCCGGTCCAAGTATGGCTGTGTGGGTCGAACCACCTCACACGAGAAGCATATTCCATCAGGGGCGAACAAGACCCTGTACAAAGACAGCACCTGAGTGGGGGTGAAGAAACCGCGGAGGCGGTACAGCCCCTAACCTCTTAGAAGCTGTTTTAGAAAGAGAGTTATGTGATCGATCTTTCCAGGAAGATCACGAGAAAAGTAAATGCCAAGATGTTAAGAGAAGAAGGGATTGATTTGTGTGTTGTTGAAGGCAAGGGGATAGTCGTGTGGAAGATTGTGACGAGTAGACAGTGGAGGAACTGAGGTTTTGAAGCATTGAAAGCCACAAGGTTTTCTCTCTGCCCAATCAGATATAGCAGAAAGATCAGAGGTCAGGTGCTCCATAGCCCCTTACGCGAATCATGAAGTGACTGCTGTGAGGACTCTTTGCGAAGCGGGTGGAGAAGTGAAGTGTGGAATCATCGGCAAAGGAGTGAATAGGACAGGAAGTGCGAATTGAAGATCATTAATAAATAAAAGGAAAGAGTGGGTGACAGGACAGAACCCTGAGGAACACCACTGTTGTGTATATAATATATATATATATATATATATATATATTATATATATATCCCCGCAAGGGGGTTTCTAAGCTCGTGCTCTTGAGTGCTCTTTGTGCTCATTTGTACGTGCTGTTCCTGGAGGTTTCACGTGCGCCCTCCCGGCCTAGCACCCAAGGATGATGGGCTCGACCCTGCAGTCCTTGTCATCCTTGGTCTTTTTCCACTTCGACTGTCCCCTCCACCCTTTCTTTTTTCCTCTGTCTTTCCTCTCACTTTTTCTTTGTTTTTCCGCCGAGATATGCCCTTTTAAATAGAGGCGAATCGGTTCTTCCCGAACTTAAAAAAAAAAAAAAAAAAAAAAAAAAAAATATATATATATATATATATAAATAAACTTTATATATATATATACACACACACACACACAATATATACTGTGTAATATATATGTTTCTCTCTCTCTCTCTCCTTGCTACCTTCAGTCTCAATAGTTCATGCAGTATTGTTTGATCAAGTGGAAAACAGCTTATTCATTATTTAAAATATCACGTCAGATTGTTTTCCCAAGATTTTAATAAATGTTCCGTTTTGATATTTGTTTTCCACGATTATTGTTTTATTATCAACAGCAGTGAAACTTTTAAAGATTTTTTTTTTTTTTTGTATAAAAGTTAACGATAAATTTATCCAAATTAAGGTCAAATCTATAATAAACTCAAACGCTATTTACTGACATCTTAGAAGAGGTATTCCTTTACAAAAACCACAGATTTAGACAGCAGTGCAAACTTACAGCAAATAGGAAACAAATGAACTACATTTTTCTAATACAAGAATATGAAGCGAGTTACGTATTTAAAAGTTACTGTTTGGAAACCCTAAGCGTGTGCCAAATGAAATAAAATTCGAAGCAAGGTTTACGAAATTGCCCACAGAATGAATGACAGACAGTTCATGGTATACCCAAGCATCGTTTGTCAGAGTAAATTGGTTCATGTCGTGTCAGGGTTAGTCCGATTAGGTCAGACGCGGTTATGTTAAATTAGGTTCTATTATATCAAGTTAAGTCAGGTTAGGTTCAGTCGGTTCGATTTAGTTTAGTCACGTAAAATCAGTGTATAGATTAACTTAAAATCAGGTTTAACTTAACCTGCTTAGGTTACGTCAAGTAAAGTTAAAGATATAGTTCAGTCTATTTGGTTACGTCAGATAGAATTAAATGAACGAGCTTACAATGTTCTAACTAAGGTTAGGTAAATCAAGTTAGATTAATTAAGTTAATTAAACTTAGTGAGCGTTCTCAGTCGGTTAAAAGAAGGGTGAGTCAAACGCATCGAATGGGTGCTTTCGCTCAAGATCTTTCCATTTCCGATAAAACCTGTTTTAGGTTACGTCAAGTAAAGTTAAAGATATAGTTCAGTCTATTTGGTTACGTCAGATAGAATTAAATGAACGAGCTTACAATGTTCAGTCTATTCAGTCTAAAACCTGTTTTAGGTTACGTCAAGTAAAGTTAAAGATATAGTTCAGTCTATTTGGTTACGTCAGATAGAATTAAATGAACGAGCTTACAATGTTCTAACTAAGGTTAGGTAAATCAAGTTAGATTAATTAAGTTAATTAAACTTAGTGAGCGTTCTCAGTCGGTTAAAAGAAGGGTGAGTCAAACGCATCGAATGGGTGCTTTCGCTCAAGATCTTTCCATTTCCGATAAAACCTGTTTTAGGTTACGTCAAGTAAAGTTAAGATATAGTTCAGTCTATTGGTTACGTCAGATAGAATTAAATGAACGAGCTTACAATGTTCTAACTAAGGTTAGGTAAATCAAGTTAGATTAATTAAGTTAATTAAACTTAGTGAGCGTTCTCAGTCGGTTAAAAGAAGGGTGAGTCAAACGCATCGAATGGGTGCTTTCGCTCAAGATCTTTCCATTTCCGATAAAACCTGTTTTATTTTCACTTGGTTCGCTGGTATCGCCAAATGGCGAAAAGTCTTAAAAAGAACTTGTCAAGAGATTGAAGGAAAAGATTGTCAGTAAATGCATACCAATTATTAATTATCATTCATACAAATACAGTACAAGCCACAGTCGAAGACGCTTAATTATTATTATTATATATATATATATATATATATATAATAAACCACCAGATTAAAATTTATGTACATAAATATAACATTTTATATATATATATATATATATATATATATACCACACACACACACACACACACTTCATTTGATTACGTTGAAAAGATTAGTTCTAATAAAAGATAAAGCGTTTCAACTATGTAATTCAACATTCAACAAATAACTTTTTTTAATAGTACATAATAATTATAATTATAAATAATTATAAATTACAGTTTTTATAATTATACAAATTTGAGCAGAGATTTTTAATTTTTTTTATAATTTCTTCGAAATACCTTAATTATATAATTATTCAAATTAATATTGAATTAAATCAAAAGGACTTGTAATTTAATATATAACCGTATTTTGTTTCTATGTATGATGTTCACAGTAATCAGGTAATAAATATATATATTGTTGGTGTATATATGAGAAATAGGACAGAATATATATATATATATATATATATATATATATAGATATATATATATATATATATATATTATATATATATATATATATATATACTTGAGACAATGGAAACTATATGGTAATGCGTTCATAAACCTTAACTGCTTTGCATATCTGATAGACCTATTGAGGACATCTATACAAGCAAAGAAAGCCACACGAATAGGAGAGGTAAAGGTTGTGTGTCTACTCGAAACTCGGCTCTAATTATTATTAAAAGCGATGTCACAAATTATTTCGAACTGAATACATATCGCTAAAACCCCACTAGGGAAATGCAGCACTAACCCCAAAGACTAGGTTTTAAAATATATATATATATATATATATATATGATGAATAAAACCACGAAGGAAAGGAAACACAGATGGTGCTCAAGCGCTTTCGTCTAATGACATCCTCAGGAACACTGTGTTCCTGAGGATGTCATTAGACGAAAGCGCTTGAGCACCATCTGTGTTTCCTTCCTTCGTGGTTTTATTCATCATAAATATTTTTCACGTGTTACTTTCGTGAAATAATTTTCATATATATATATATATATATATATATATATATATGGGTGTATGGCTGTAAGTATGTATGCCGATGATAATATTCCAAAAAATCCGCTTCGTGTTAGAGATCAACGACGTTAGGTCTGTTCACTAGTTGGATTGGAATTCGTCTTCTGCGTTCAGATAACGTATAGCGACCCTTAAATAATTCGAATCTCACGTATAAGGCTGTTGTAGGTCCGGTCCCCGTCACGTGACCTTTGCCGTTATGAGTTAATCAATCCCCAAACGTTACCTTATCATGATAACTGAAAACCTCTTATCGAAACCACAATAGGAAAGAAGTAAATGACTGACCAATGTCTGATGTATTAGGGAACCTTTACGAATGTTTTAAACCTAACTGTTACGATGACAAAGAAACAGAAATGGATTTAACAGAGTGACCCAAAAATGGTATTCCCAAATAAATTATTTGTCAATAAATTATTTATGAGAGCACCTGTTGTTTGGAGTCACCTATTTTTTTTTAAAATTAAATTTGGGTTTTGGAATATCCTCATCGATATAATATACATATATATATGTACACACACACACAAATGCAATTATTATTATTAAAAATACTAAGTTTTACGGGAACTGAACACCACTTATTAATAAAAAAGCTGAAAGCACATTATCATAAAAGAAATTTCTTACACACATTATTATATATATATATATATATATATATATATATATATATATGCGGACATTTTATATAATTCTTTAATATACTTATAATAATTCGCTCTCTATATAATGTACACATTTCTATACCTATTTATATACAGGCGGTATAAAACCTCAATTTGAGCATATATACAATTCATTTATTTTGATTCTTAGTCAATTTTTTTTAACAAATGTAATAAAATATATATTATTATTATTATCATTATTATTATATTATTTATTTATACATATATATATATATATATATATATATTATATATATATATATATATATATATATATATTTATATATATATTAGCTTATAATGGATAGTTTCAACTGCAGTACATAAGTTGATTAAATTATCTTACATAAGGGTTTGTATTATACATGGATGTAATTATAGTGAAGGGCATATATATATATATATATATATATATATATATATATATATATATATATATATATATATATATATATATATAGTGTATATATATATACACACAGAGGGTTGACAATAGTAAGTGGACACTTTCGGTTTTTCCACAGTTTTCGATTTGATAATTAAAGTTAATAAATAAGAACAGATTTAGTGAATCAATATATTTAGAATCGTGTTGCTTTCCCCTTTTGTATTATGTAATAGAGGTAATACACGTTCTGGTATTCCATTGATGAGCTTTGCTTTCCCCTTTAGTATTATGTAATAAGTAATACACGTTCTGGTATTTCATTGATGAGCTTTGCTAACATTCATCATAGTGTCTATTTACTTTTGTCAACCCTCTATCTATCTATCTATCTATCTATCTATATATATATATATACATATATATATATATATATATATATATATATATATATAGTGTGTGTATGCGTGTGTGAATCAGAAACTTTTTATGATGCTTGATGGTTTAATCCCAAGACAAAAATACTTCTGATTCATAATATATATATATATTATATATTATATATTATATATATATATATAATGAAGCTCTTCTAACCTACTGGAAAATACTAGTTAAAATGTATGTATGCTATTGGTTAAATGAAATTCACAGAATAGACGTATATTTTTTGCCTCTGCTGTAACAGAACTTAGTCTAATTACAAAAACATTCAAGCCATCAACATTCATGATTTTTGTACACAGTGTTAGGGTTTCAGACTTAAAAAAACAAACAAAAAAAAAACACATTTTTTTGATTGTATTCTTCTCGTAAATGGATTTTAAATGTCTTTATACAAAGACATTTTTTTTCTTTTTTTCTTACACAACACGAAATTTATAAAAGCATACAAACCATTTTAAGTGTACTAAAACCCTAGTTTTAGCTACATGTATGTATGTATGTATATATATCGTCGTTCTAAAAACGTCTTGTTGCGTCTACTTTGAAACTGAGAGCTTTCGAAATAGGATTAAATATATATAATTATAGTCTGAATATAAAATATCTACGAAAAATATACTCGTACTAGATTCAATTCATTGGCGTATATCAAAATAATTTTAGAGATTTTCATGAAACTTTACAAGTGTATTTATTATTATTATTGTTATTATTATTATTATTATTATTATTATTATTATGTGTAGTAGTAGTAGTATAGTAGAAAATAAATTTCAGATGATCTTGCTTACTAAGGAAGTGAACCACTTTATTTACTTCCGATGTACTGTATTAACATTGTATTCTTTAAATACCTTGTATTTTGCAGAGGACATTTTGGTTCAATTGTACTCTCAACTTGAAACTAGACGCAGTAGATAGTTCTTAGTGTATAATATATATATAAAAATATATATTACACAAGGAAGAAAGTAGTTAGATTTTATACAGTTTTACATAAAAATTAAGTATATACATATTCCTAAACTGCGAATTTGACACTTTGATCGCACCTAATAACACTCACGAGTTCATTGCTCGTTGGAATGGCGATAGAAACCTATTTAAAAGCGGATGATTTGCTAAATAATAATGAACAACACAAAGTCGGACACGAGGATGTTACTCGTGTCCAAAATCAACGAATGAAAACTGTTATTATTTCGTTTAATGCTTTTCTTCTCTGTTAACATAATGCCGGAACTCGTAAGAACGGCATTACTAATTCTTAAATGAAGAAGACCCCCATCGTATACATTAATTTTATGACCCTCGTTCATTATAATAAATCAAGTGATATAATCAGTGACTAGTCGGCGATCAATTAATGACCAATCAATAACCCATTAATAATCAGTCAACGACTAGTCATCTACCAGTCAGCGTCTAATGAGTGACCAATCATTAGCCAGTCAGCGACCAGTCAGCGACTAATCGGTAACCAATTAGCGACTAGTCAGCGATCCTGATATTACGACTAATCCTTGTTCGCTGAAGTTAATCACGCATGACTGAACGTATAAAATAAACCTTATTCTTTATGAGTATTTCGATTCAATTTTTAGCAATTTTACGCAGCTATAACGAAGACTTTGTTGTAGGACTGACACTTCTTAGTGTTTGCACAACAAACTACGAAAAAGTCACTGCGTGGAACTAAACACTTAGTTTATATTTAGAAGCGAAACAATATGATGCAGACATCGAACATAATACTGTATATATGAAAAGTAAGATCAGCGTTAAAAATTAAAGAGAATAGTATATATATATATATATATATATATATATATATATATATATATATATATATATATATATATATATATATATATAATACGAGCCTAATATACACGATATATTTTGACTTATATTATTTTACAATAAAAAATATATTATCTTGTAGTGTTAATCTCCTTTAATCTTTATAATCCCTTAATTTACTGTAATATAATTTAATTATAAGTTACAGTATAAATTTTAAATACATATTAATCACGTATGCAATATGAAGCTGTAATCGTAATATTTCATTATTTATAATTGCAATAATACACGCATTATTGCCCATTTTTATATTTATTGTCTGAATATTGTCATTATTGCTTGCAAGTTAATATACAGGGTGATTCAAAAGTCAGGTTACATGGGGATATACTGTATTATGTGATGATACAGGGGAATAGTCACATCACATGTTCGATATGGCCACCGTTAACGGCAATGCACTTGTGCAGCCAGCTAGGAATATCACATCAATAACATCTCATAACTCATTTACCTGCAAAGAAACAGAAAAGCCCTATGTAACCTGACTTTTGAATCACCCTGTACTTCTACCGTTTCATTGACGGAGATACCTAATATCTTTTTCTTAAGCTATTACTATCGTTAATGTAAAGTATTATCTAACTGTTGTTCTTGTTATTAAAGATTTCTTTATTAATTTATGTATTTATTAAGTTTATTTAACCAATTAGAACTGTAAAGGTAGTTTAATTACCTGTAACTACGGTAAAATCTAATTGATTTTTTTATTTCAAATAAAGTAATTAAAATACGAGTGTTTGTATGTTTGCTGAGTAAAGGCAAAACTCTTTTCGGATCAAGTAAAGATAAGCACCCCCAACCTTTTTTAGTTAGCTTTATAAGGCTAACTAACGAAAATATCACGACCTAACCTAACCAATCGTCAAGGGCGTACATTTGACCTAACGATTGGTTAGGTTAAGTCGTGATATTTTCGTTAGTTAGCCTTATAAAGCTAACTAAAAAAGGTTGGGGGTGCTTATCTTTACTTGATCCCTCTTTTCTAATATTATTTGGTAAAGGAATAGAGAAAAATTAAAAGTAATTCCATTTATGAAAGAATATTGGAGTATGACCCTAGTACAAAATATTGGCAATCAAGCTTTAAGATACATTAATTATAACGCAAAATTTTTTTTTACTCTAAATGGGTTCTTTGGCATTAAGAATCTGTACCAGGAGAAAATTGCTATTGTAAGTCAAAGATTCTTTAGATTTCGTCATGAAAATCTGTTCTTGTTGCGCAAATACTACCGTAATCACACCTAACAATTTATACTGTAATACTGTTCTGGACTTTTTGACTGATCGTTCGAAAGGAACAGAAAAATTAAATGATTATTCATTAATTTCATTTCATATAAATATGAATTTTCTTGATTCACACACACACACATATATATATATATATATACTAAACTTTCGTTTGTGTTGTCTATATATTGCTTAATAGCGTCCCTATTAATGTTTCGTACAATTAACATTATAAAGGAACAATATTTAGATTTGATTTTAGTCGTACGAGTTGAATAAACAAAAATTACACGAACCTTTGCCGAAAATTTAAAATCTAGAAATGATATTCACCATATATATATATATATATATATATATATATATATATATATATATATATATATACACTTTGGAATTTATATTAAACAGAGTGAAAAATTTTGAGACTGATGTATTTTGAAATGCAATTTTAATTTTTTTCCTTGCGCTTAAAAGTTCAAACTTTCGACCAACTCTTTTTGTTCATTATCCTCCTCATCTAAGAGCCTAGGCGAGTCTGTAAAGAGAAAAGAGCATCTATTAATCCAAGTTGAAAAAAGAGTTTATTCATTACATTTTATTATATGTAATTGCATGTAAATATACAGTTGTTAGTACGAGTGTTTTCGTGTATTAATTCTGGGAGATCAATATGATCAATTGATCATATTAACATTTTGATTTAAAAGTGACTTTGGGAAGGATTTTCAAGGCGATTTGAATTATTATTATTATTATTATTATTATTATTATTATTATTATTATTATTATTATTATTATTATTTCTTGTGTCATAAATTAGGTAGGTTTCTTCTTTAATCGACGATTTTACTGTTCTATTCCTTGCCATTAAGTAGAAGTTGTTGGCATTCATGGTAACCTTTCAGTGCATATAAACACCGCTGCACTCCTCAACAATTTCTTACAAACTCCGAAGATATTCAGGTGAACTTGATCGAACGTCAGCAAAAGGAACAGAACATGAAAACCATTAAAGAAGATGGTCACCTACCTAATTTATTGTTTTTAAAACCATTATTATTAATATTGTTATCAATATCATTATTATTATTAGTAGTATTAATAATGATACTGATGCTAGTTGTGTTATATGAATAACACAATGTTTTGCAAATGCGACTGAACAAACTCCAAATGCTTTCAACAACATTCATTTCAATTCGTCAACGCATCGGTGTTTTTCATACGAAAATCATATGAATAGACCATCGACAAAATGGAAATGACAAACATGAAAACTGTTTCGACATTGCAAGTAGAAATGAGCGTATGCAGTATAAATAAACAAAGTAGTTTTTTCTTAGACATTATGAAGGAAACTAAATGACAAAGCGTTATGTAATTGACAGTTATGATTACTCGTTTGACAATCATCAAATAACTTTGTAGTTCCAAATTGCTGCATTAGAGTAACCTCCCCGATTTACGCGCTCGCCATTTGCGCATTTTCGGATTAACGCGGTCCAAAAAATATTCAATTGTTTTTATAAGTAAAAGCAACTCAATCATTACCTTTTTTATGAAAAAAAAATTGAATATTTTTTGGACTGCGTTAATCCGAAAACGCGCAAATGGGGAGTGCGTAAATCGGGGGTTTACTGTATTTATTAAACACAACTATAATAAGTTAATAACCCCTACATCAACCAACCATGTTCTGCAACGTGGATCAGTATAAAGGGAGTGAGTGTAACATGCGTTTTCTCCGGATTAACGTACATACTCGAGTATAGTCGATTAATCAGATTTTTCCAAGGTGACTGAACTAGAACTTGAGGGTGCCATCGCGTCTGTATAATTGTACAGGGTGACTCATAAGTCCCAATCGGTTATAATTAGAGCGAAAATCATCTAGCTGAGCTGACACTGACGTAATCGATTACTTTGAATAATCAATAAATATTTCTAAACTTATTATAAACTTTCTACTTTGTTTGATTTTTTGTATTTTCGCTTCAATTATAACCGATTGGGACTTATGAGCCACCCTGTACGTCAAGAGAGTACAGAAGAAAACTTATTGAAAGTTATAATAATGGTGAAGACTATGTTGCATTGGCTGAACAAATTCTGTATAAATAAACATTAAAAGAACCGAGATTACGACATCTGATCGATTTGGCATTTTATCGACAAGTACATTGTGTGTTAGATTAAATTAGGTTTGGGGGACATATGCTAGGTTAGCGTAGATTAGGTTATGCTAGTTTAGGTTAGGTTACGTTAGATTACTTTAGTCTTTAGAGTATCGATGTTATGGTCTTGTCGATCTGATGGGTACAAGTATAAAAGAACAACGGCTTATGCTATTGTTTCAAACTAAGTCCAAACGGAACGTATTCAAAGAATGAACCTAAACCCATTTCGTCGACAAAAACCAAACAATCGACACTTTAAAAAACAAACTTAATCTAATTTAACCTAGCGTAACCTAGCCTAGCTTGACCTAACCTAACCTAAGTTAATGTAACCCAGAATAAATGTCGAATCTTTGATTTCGTCGATCAAATGTTGTTAATCCGATAAAGCAAACCTCTCTCTCTCTCTCTCTCTCTCTCTCTCTCTCTCTCTCTCTCTCTCTTATATATATATATATAAAATAACTTGATTGAAGGGTTTGTTCTTGGGGAACCGTAGCTTGTCAAGGAATAAGAGGACGAAGAGATGGTACATGTTTATTTACAAACGTTTCGGAAATTTTAGTTTTCCATCATCAGTGCTAAAATTATAAAATAGGATAAAAAAATGAATAAATATAATGAACGGAAACTTATACAATATATTTCAATAAGCGTGTAAAATTAATGGTGTGTTTATAGGGTATATTTAAGTAATTAAAATTAAAAATTAAATAATATAAAATATAGAAGAGTGATCAGCCTGATCAATCGTTAAAAATATAAAATATAAAGTTAAATGCGAACAAAATTGAAAGGAGTCTTACCAGGATGTTATTATCGGAGTAAGGGGACTAATTGAGCAGAGGGTTGGGAATGATTGGTTGTTGGAAGGAGTCCATATTAGAAAAGTTGGAGCCAGACGGAGTGATGGTGGATTTCTTCTCAGTGGTAGGATATGACAGTTTATTTGGCTCTGTTTAAGTTAAAGGCAGAACTATAGTCGTTGAGAGTTGGGTTAATACTGAGGATTTATAGGGATTCCAGAATGCGGAGGTCGGTTAGATGATTGGTTGTGTTAATAATTTTGAAATTGGAGGAAAGTAGTGGGTGGTTGTGAAGGCGGCAGTGATCCCTTATTGCTGATTTAGAGGGTTTATTTAAGGGCTGCGATATTCTGGTAGAAATACCGCGATGCTCGTCCACTCTTGTTTGATATTGGCGAATGGTGCTGCCAATATAGTTCGCTTTGCAGCGAACACAGTTGAAAACGTAGATGGTGGACGAAGCAAGGGGCTGAGGTGTTTTTTCTTTGTGGTTGAAGTATGATTTGATACCTTTATTGTTGGTGAAAACGAATTGAAAGTTAATTTGGGGGTAAAAGGGGTGAGTAGGAGACGGAGTTCTGAAAGTATTTTATGACTTATTTGGGCGTAATAGGGAAAGGAAAAGTATTGCAAGTCTTTTTTAACGGTGGGAACTTTAAGCGGGGAAGGGGGTTGATAAATATATTGGAAAAATTTCTGCTTAAAAATTGTAAAAGATGTTTTGGGAAGTTGTTAATGCCAAAATTATCGTATTTCCCGGCGTATAACGCGCACTCTAATTTTGAAGAGAAAATTATTTTGAAGAGAAAATTTAGGAAAATAAAAATTTAGGAAAAAATATACCTCCTACCTCACTTCACATGTACAATTTTAACGAGTTAATTTTAACATGTACATGATTTTTGGAGTATTTTGGGGGAAAAAAGTGCGCGTTATACGCCGGGAAATACGGTATATATGAATGCTATTTCGTTGTGGAGGGATAAGTACGAAGAGCAAAGTTGTTGTTGTTATTGGTTAGCCGATCAGCCCACCCTGATCGAGCAAGCCGGCGGCACGCAGGTAACCGATCGCCCTCTTCGGAGTGGACCAGAGGTTCAGCGCACTAGTGATGTTGTGTTGTGTTCGTTGTTGTGCTAGAGCGGTACAGTCTGTCATAATGTGTTCAATTGTTTGTGGTGTCTCCTGGCACAGGTAGCAGGTGTCGTCTGTGGAGTTGTCTAGTCTGTGTTTATATGTCTGTAAGTTGGGGTGATGTCCACATCGGAATCGTGCCAAGTTAACTCGATCCGATCTGCTCAGGCTGGTCTCTGACCTGTCAATGGGTGGCGGCTTCGCACCTAGGACCGCATTCGGACTGAGTCGCGTCAGTGCTTTGTGAGTTAGGTGTGTGTGTGTGTGTGTGTGTGTGTGTGTGTGTGTGTTTTCTGTACTGTGTGATGTCTGTGGGGTGTGGTATGGAATGGAGTATTTGGTTATAATGTCTCACTGGTGTTACCTTAATAGTGCGAGGTGTTGGTGAATGATTGTACATTAGGGCGGCTCGTTTTTACACTTTTTTCGATATTTGATTGGGGGTAGTGCGGAAAAGTTGCGATTTGGAGAGAAAATAAAGTGTGTAAAAGTTTTTTGATCTACGTCAATACCTTCCGGTGGCGGCGAGTCCTTAAAAATCGAAAAATAGGCCTAACGGGGTAGATTGGAAAATGGTTTTAAAGACTTACAAAATAAACAATAAAAATTTCAGCACAATCTGTTAATAACTTCCGGTGGCGTCTTAGCCGTTAAAATATCCAAAATATTGATTTAAAGCAAGTTTTAACAAGATGTTATACAAATGTTAATTCCGGTATATTTCTGTGCAAACAACCCTGAGAACACTATTATAGGCTTGAATAAATTAATAGCAGTCATTGAACAATGAACATTATATAAAAATTATATAAAATTATGTAAAAATTTTATGTGTTTTTAGGCCTATTTTTCGATTTTTAAGGACTCGCCGCCACCGGAAGGTATTGACGTAAATCAAAAAAATTTTACACACTTTATTTTCTCTCCAAATCGCAACTTTTCCGCACTACCCCCAATCAAATATCGAAAAAAGTGTAAAAACGAGCCGCCCTATTGTACATGTAGTGGCAAAGGTGTTGTGGGTTAGTTGTCGCTGCTGCCATGAATTGTGTTCCCCTCATCTCTAAATGTTCCCTAACTTTCAGTATTTTTGTTTCTGTGTGCAAGTGTTCTATTGGTGTTGCTTGAGTACATTCTGTAATGATACGAAGTGCGTTGTTTTATATTGTTCTATAAGGTGTTTATGTGTGTGTTTGAGATAATGGGTGCCCAGCATGGGCTAGCATAGTCCATTACTGAGCGAATATATTGTTTCTATATGAGTGATGTTTCCTGCTGGTGTCCAAAGTTTGTGCCTGTTAGTATCCTAAGCGTGTTAAGTCTTGACGTACATTTGTTTTTAATGTCCTGAATGTGGTTTGCAAAAGATAATGATGTGTTGTATGTAACCCCAAGTATTTTGGTCCTGTGAGTGTGTGGAATGTTGGTGTTGTTTAGTGTAATCTGTGGAATTATCTAGTGTTCTTTTGTGTTGCTTGTTAGCAAGGTGATGGTTGTTTTTGTGGGCGTTATTTTGAGTCTATTGTGTGTGAGCCAGTCTTTTATACTGTTTATGTATGTTTGTAGGTTATTTGTAGCGGTGTCGATGTTGTTGTGGATGGATGTTAGAGTGATGTCATCTGCATATGATGATAAAGTAAGCTTGCTATCTATGGGTGTTGGAATGTCATGCATGTATAAGTTGAACAGTGTTGGTGAGAGAACAGAGCCTTGAGGGACCACGTTCGGAAAAAGCTTGTTTTTGGATGACTTGCCATTAAATGTGACATATGAGTATCTTCCTGAAAGATAGTTGCTCAGCCACCTTTTGGTTTATTGTGCATGTTTGTGTCGAGTATTTTGTTTATGAGAGGGAAGCGTGGGATAGCATCAAATGCTTTACTAATGTCTATTGTTGCTAATAGTGTACGTTGAGCTGGTAGTCTGGAGTTGATGCCATCCATGATGTGCTGCGTGAGGTTAGTGAGTAATGTCGTGGTTGAGTGGTGAGGTCTGAATCCATGTTGAGTAGGCGATAGTGGTATGTGTGGGTTGGTGATTTGTAAGATTAGTCTTTCTGTTACTTTGGAAGGTGTGCATAGCAAAGTAATGGGTCTATAGGAAGCTGGTTCTGTTGGATTTTTGTTTGGTTTGAGTAGTGTAATAATTTTATCTTGTTTCCATATGTCAGGAATAATACAGTGTTGGTATGAATATGTGCTGATGTTTGTGAGAGCTAGTATTCCCTGTGGGCCCAAGTGTTTAAGGTGTATGTTAGATATGTTGTCTGGTCCAGTAGCTTTCGAATTCTTAATGTTCTCGATGATCTTGGTGGTCTGGTCTCTTATTGAAGGGTGTAATGGTCGTGTAGTGAATACTCTTATTTTAGTTTCAAGATAAATGTTAATTTTACCGTCTTGAATTTCGGAATAGCTATAAATTCATTTTAAATTAGTTACCCATCATAATTCAATTGTAAACCACATTAATACTAATTTTATGTATACTGTATTATTTTATTGTATGTAAACATAATTAATTATATATCACAATTGTCAGTTAATTATTTATATTCAAATAATTATTTTAATCTAATACCATGTCCATTTTGCAAATAAATAATAGAAATCCAAGGGTTATATTTTCCATCTTTGGTACTGTCGCAGTTTCGCCTAACGGACTCAATACGGCTAGTGAGATAATCACTGGTTGGCACTTAACCAGCGGCAGTGCTTATGGCTACATCATCCAGGTTAACCTATACCGGATAGATGCGCTACGGTCCCAAGCCGTAGCTTGCCTAGGCCCGACGACGACGAAAACCAACAATTGGTGACCCCGGAGTTGGATTCCCCCTTTTACCCGAACGACTAGGACTAGACTGTAACGTCGTTCGTGCCCATCACCCCCTTCACCCGAGCGACTAGGACCAGACTGTAACGTCGCTCCTGCCCCTCTGCCCCTCACCCCTGCCCGTGCGCTCTGTGCCTGCGCTCGTCTCAACCTCCACTCCTTCGTTGGTAACTTGTCGTCTTGCTTGTACGTCAGCAAGCATAGGAGAAGATGCCTGACGACGCTGGTGCCATCTCCCACTTGAGCGTAAAGCTCCCCATCTTCTGGCAGGGTGATCCATTTATTTGGTTCCACCAAGTGGAATCACAATTCAACTTGGGAAGGATGACCGCTAGCAGGACAAAATACGATCATGTTTTGTCCTCTCTACCAGCGAGCATCATCTCTGAAGTCCGTGACGTCATCGTGTCTACTTCCACGAGTGAGGACCCATACAACGATCTGAAGTCTGCCATCCTGTGCCGCACCACTGTCTCCGAGCGTGAGAAACTACATCAGTTAATCTCAAAAGAAGAACTTGGAGACCATAAGCCCACTCAAATGCTGAGGGCTATGCAGTGCGCTCTAGGCGAACGCGCACAAACCTTCGATAAAGACATCTTTAGACAGTTGTTCTTGCAGAAACTTCCTCCATCAGCTCAGCGTGTCTTGGCCACTATGGATCCTGCTACTCTAGTTGATAAACTAGCAGAAACTGCCGACAAAGTAGTGGAGATTGACACAGCTCCAGTCAACAACGTGAACACACAATCGGAACTGGAGTTGAAAGTGAAAGAGTTAAGTCAACAACTCAACCACGTTTGTTCTCTGCTACAAAATCAACGGCAAAGAAGCCATTCTCGGTCAAGATTTACGAAGAGGCATCGTTCGAGTTCCGGGAAGATCTGCTTCTACCACTCAAAATTTGGAAAGAAGGCTAGGAAGTGCATCTCCCCTTGCAATTTTTCGTCGGAAAACCCCAGCAGCGAGTCCTAATGGCGTCTAGTACTCGCACTGCCAACCTGTTATTCATAAAGGACAGGAACTCTGGTGTCAATTTCTTGGTCGATACCGGAGCGTCAGTCAGTGTATTCCCTCAAACATCTGGTCATACGCACTCGGAATCTCCACCTCTATACGCTGCTAACGGTTCACGCATACCCACGTACGGTACTCAGTCGCGTGAACTAAACTTGGGCCTTCACCGATCCTTCAAGTGGATTTTCATCTGTGCTCAAGTGCAGCATCCCATAATCGGCGCTGACTTCCTCCAGCATTTCAAACTCCTGGTGGATCTTGACAAGCGACGCTTATGCGACCAGGCCACACTGCTTTCTGTTCTTGCCAAACAGGTTGCCCTTCCGGACGCCTCGAACTCTGCACTTTCCCTCGTTCCCCCTAATTCCATGTACCAGTGCCTTTTCCAGCGATATCCAGGAATTCTTCAACCGATGCAGATGGGTGATACCATTAAGCACACCATTACCCATCACATTACAACAAAAGGTCCCCCTGTGTTTGCAAAGCCCAGACGTCTTGCCCCGGACAAACTGAAAGCTGCCAAATCGGAATTCCAGCTTATGATAGATCTTGGGATAATAAGACCTTCCAAAAGCAGTTGGTCCTCTCCCCTACACCTGGTCCAGAAGAAGTCAGGAGACTGGAGACCATGTGGGGATTACCGGTTTTTGAATTCGACAACCATCCCGGACCGATATCCGGTACCAAATGTCCAAGACTTTACTTCTCTTCTCCACGGCAAATCTATCTTCAGTAAAATAGACCTCGTTAAGGCATTCCACCACATTCCCGTAGAGCCTTCGGATATTCCCAAGACTGCAGTTTGTACACCATTTGGGTTATTCGAATTTGTGAAGATGCCGTTCGGGCTACGGAATGCTGCGCAAACCTTTCAGAGGTTTATAGATGAGGTCACCAGAGGCTTAGACTTTGTTTATGCCTACATCGATGATTTGCTTGTGGCCAGCTCAACGGAAGAGGAACATAAGGAACATCTTTCACTCCTCTTTCAACGCTTAGAACAATACGGTGTTACTATTAATGCATCTAAGTGTGTGTTTGCACAGCCAACCTTGGAATTTCTTGGTCACACGATTTCGCAGCACGGAATTACCCCGCTTCAGGACAAGTGTGAAGTGATAAAAAATTACCCTATGCCAAATAATCAGCGTGAGTTACGTCGGTTTCTAGGTTTGGTAAATTATTACCACAAGTTCATTAAAAACTGTGCCAGTGTTCTTGCTCCTCTACACGCTATGATCACACACAAACGCAAGGTAACGAAATTGGTATGGTGTAGCGATAGTTTACAGGCGTTCGACAATGCCAAAAATGCTATCAATAGTGCATTGTCTCTGTCATTTCCTATCAGTGATGCCCTCCTAACTCTGACGGTCGATGCATCAGATGTTGCGATCGGTGGGGTGTTGGAACAAACCATTAACGGTCAACAAGCACCCATCGCTTTTTACTCGAAAAAGCTGCAGCCAGCCCAAACGCGTTATGGTGCTTTCGGACGTGAACTTCTTGCTATTTACTTAAACGTGAAGCATTTTCAACATTTCCTTGAAGGCCGAGAGTTTTGTGTTTTTACCGACCACAAACCTTTGGTCACTGTCTTCAATAAAAACAGCTGTAACCACTCTCCCAGAGTCATCAGGCAACTCGATTATATCTCGCAATTTACCACAGATATCCGCCACATCAAAGGTGTCTTGAACACTCCAGCGGATGCACTTTCAAGAATAGAGATTACTTCTGTTACCCTCAGCTCTACACTGTGGAATGCTATTGCACAGGATCAAGATAAGGATACGGAACTACAAGACCTGCTCAGAGAAGACTCCACTCACTCACTTTCCCTCAAGAAAATGAGTATGCCAGGATTGTCTGTGCCCCTCTATTGCGACGTATCAACAGCTGCTATTCGCCCTTATGTCCCTCCATGTCACAGACAAGCAGTCTTCACGGATCTTCATAAGCCCTCCCATCCTGGTATCCGTGCTTCGCAACACCTGGTTACCTCTCGCTTTGTTTGGCCCTCGATGCGGAAGGATGTCAAACATTGGACCAAAACGTGCCTTGCCTGCCAGCGTGCCAAAGTCCAAAGGCACACCAGGTCCCCCTTTGACGCATTTCCGCCCCCATCCCAGCGATTTGAGGTAATTCATGTAGACATTGTTGGCCCTCTTCCAGTGATTCAAGGCCAACGTTATCTGCTCACCTGTCTCGACCGCTTTTCCAGATGGCCTGAAGCCATCCCACTTCCTGATATCCAAGCGGACACTGTTGCAAGAGCCTTTCTTCATGGATGGGTATCAAGATTTGGATTGCCGACAAAAGTCATCACTGACCAAGGTCGCCAATTTGAGTCTTCGCTTTGGAAGAAGTTTACCAGCTTGTTGGGTACAGTACATGCGCATACCTGTGCGTATCATCCGCAAGCTAACGGCCTCGTCGAACGCTTCCATCGCCAGCTGAAGTCATCCCTTATGTGTCACGAAGACTCCCATTGGATGGATAAGCTTCCACTCGTGTTGCTTGGTATTCGCTCTGCATTTAAGAGTGATCTGAAGACTACAGCGGCTGAACTAGTCTATGGAACAACACTGCGGCTACCAGGTGGCTACTTCACTGCAGGGGATAAGTCATGTGATCCTACGGAATTCGCTCAAACACTTTCCTCTCACATGCAGTCCCTTCAGCCTGTTCCCCCTCGATTGACTAGCCAACAGAACATCTTTGTTTCCCCAGCCCTCCAGTCTTGCACCCATGTTTTCGTTCGTGTACCTGTCCCAAAACGGCCTCTCCAATGTCCATATGACGGGCCCTATGAAGTTCTCCGACGTACGCGCAAATCATTTCTCATCCAGCGCGGTTCCAAGGTCGACAAGGTTTCTATCGATCGTCTTAAGCCTGCGTTTTTGGAATCAACCTTAAGCGAGGTATATGTAGCTACCAAAAAGGTCCAGGGGAAATCTGTGTCGTTCGGAACTCTTTGAACTTCCTCTCTGGTGGGGGAGTGTGTAGTGAATACTCTTATTTTAGTTTCAAGATAAATGTTAATTTTACCGTCTTGAATTTCGGAATAGCTATAAATTCATTTTAAATTAGTTACCCATCATAATTCAATTGTAAACCACATTAATACTAATTTTATGTATACTGTATTATTTTATTGTATGTAAACATAATTAATTATATATCACAATTGTCAGTTAATTATTTATATTCAAATAATTATTTTAATCTAATACCATGTCCATTTTGCAAATAAATAATAGAAATCCAAGGGTTATATTTTCCATCTTTGGTACTGTCGCAGTTTCGCCTAACGGACTCAATACGGCTAGTGAGATAATCACTGGTTGGCACTTAACCAGCGGCAGTGCTTATGGCTACATCATCCAGGTTAACCTATACCGGATAGATGCGCTACGGTCCCAAGCCGTAGCTTGCCTAGGCCCGACGACGACGAAAACCAACAGTCGTGTCGAATCTGTAGGTTTTCTTGTGTCTAGCTGTTTGTCTGTCTGCGTGTTTCTGGTTGTTGTCTCTGTTTAAGTGATTTATCTTTGCGTAGTGATTAACTAAAATGTTAGCTTGTTGTGTATATGTTGGGATATTATTTTGGCTGCGACAGATAGCCGCGTGTGAGGTGTGAATGCCGCTGTTAGAGTGGGTAATGCTGTTTATAGTCTTGTATAGCCTGGATGTATCTGTGGAGTGGTTTAGTGTTGTTATGAATTCCCTAAATGTTTCTGTTTGTTTTACTTTGAGTTTGTTGTTTATTTCTGTGCTGAGCTGTTGTATCTGCTGTTTTATGGTTTCTGTGTGTGGTGTTTGTGTGTTATGTTTGAGGTCGTTACGTTGCCTTATGAGGTGGGCTATTTCTCTAGTGTAATTTGGGTTGTATTTCCTAGTGCTGCCATTCGGTATGTATTTGTTTGCATTATTGATGATCTGGGAAGAGCAAAGTTGATGGGCGTGGTGGATTAAAATTTTGATGCTGTTTATTTTATATGGTAAAGGGGTGTGACTTAGGTAATTATTACCTAGGCCTGTGTATATGGGTTTTCAATATATGGGGGTGCTGAATTTGTTGTTTTGTTTTGTTATTGTTATATCTAGGAAGGGTAGGGTGTTATTGGATTCGTCTTCTTTGGTGAACTTAATGTTTTTGCGTTGGGAATTAAGATAGTTAAGAGAAAGGGGGACGTGGTTGGCATTGAAAAAGGAGAAAGGTGTCGTCAACGTATCTTTTGTATAGGTGTGGTTTATAGTGGGTGGGGCAATGGCGTAACCAGTTATTTTCATGGTGACTGAGAAAAATGTTGGCTAGAGTGGCACTTAAGGGGGATCCCATAGCTTGTGAGTCGGTTTGTTGATAAAGTTGTTGATTAAAAAAGAAATAAGTATCTGAAGCGGCAAGCGTTAGCAGTTTGGTGAATTCTTGTTTCGTTAAATTAAGGATTGTGTTCAGATTGTTGGCAAATAGATTGTTGATACAGATATCGATCGCTTCTTTAATGCGAACGTTGGTGTAAAGGGCTACTATATCGAAACTATGCATATGGAGGTTGTTTGAATTATTTATGGTCAGTATTTCTTTAGCGAATTCATAGGAATTGGTGACGGAATATTCGTTTTGGGTTAAGCTGGGAATTAAGAATTTTGCTAGTTTGTAATTGTGGGTGATGTAGGTCGAAATCAGCAATAAGGGATCACTGTAATAAGGAATTACCGCCACCTTCACAACCACCCACTACCTACTTCCCTCCAATTTCAAAATTATTAACACAACCAACCATCTAACCGACCTCCGCATTCTGGAATCCCTATACATCCTCAGTATTAAACCAACTCTCAACGACTATAGTTCTGCCTTTAACTTAAACATAGCCAAATAAACTGTTATAGCCTACCACTGAGAAGAAATCCACCATCACTCCGTCTGGCTCCAACTTTTCTAATATGGACCCCTTCCAACAACCAATCATTCCCAACCCTCTGCTCAATTAGTCCCCTTACCCCGACAATAATATCCTGGTAAGACTCCTCTCAATTTTGTTCGATTTAACTTTATATTTTGACAATTGATCACTCTTCTATATTTTATATTGTTTTATTATTAATTTCAATTACTTAAATATACCCTATAAACAACACACCATTAATATCACACGTTTATTTAATTGTATAAGGTTCCGTTCATTATATTTATTCATTTTTTTTTAATCTGATTTTATATGACGATGGAAAATGAAAGTTTCCGAAACGTTTGTAAATAAACATGTACCATCTCTTCGTCCTCTTGTTCCTCTCTCTCTCTCTCTCTCTCTCTCTATATATATATATATATATATATATCATATAGATATAGTGTATATACTGTGTATATATATAACCTTATTGTTTACGGGTCTTGAATGTTTACGCAACGTAACGATCGCATTTAAAAATTATTAAATACGTTGTAATTTTTTATGTATATTAACCTTTCTTGATTTCATTTTAAGTTTGTCAAGTGGTAATGAAAACCGACAGATATCACGTAAAATGTCGATATTTAAAACGTGACTGTCTTTTAAACTTGACGACATGTCAAAGGTGGAATGATTTGCCAAAATGTTGTGTTTCGCTGTCAAATTGATCAAAACTTTGTCAAAACTGGTGATACTTTGTTAGTTTGGTATATATTTTGTTCTATCTCATTTGCAAAACACTGTATTAATAAGAGGGAAGATCTAGCCTTTGACAGGTATTTTAAATAGAGTATTTTTCAATCTATCTTTTCCTTTTCTTGAGCGCAAACGATCTCCAGTGGGCAATTTCTTTTGGTGGAATTTTTTTTTACCAAAGAAATGGTGATTTCCATGCGAGTTTTGCTTCTAAAAGCTCTGCAAGTAAGTGGACAGGACAGAGAAGCTAAGAAACCTTAATAATGAGCAGTCATTAATATCTCTCTCTCTCTCTCTCTCTCTCTCTCTCTCTCGGTACGGTGGCTTTGCCAGGCTACGATGAAATGATGCATCGACGAAATGACTTCTTGTACATAATAAATAAAAAAAACTTTAAAAAATACATCGCGTTGATTAGATTAGTAGTTTAGTATTCACGCTATCCTATATTTTCCACTGTCTTTTAATGCATAACTGAGTACACGAGATACAGAAGTGATCAGTCTTTCCTCAGAAGTGATTAGTCTTTCCTTGTGAACAGACGTGTTTTATCGAGTGTCCAGTGTTACCAATTGAATAAGTGGTTCTCGTTGAAGTGTCTTTAAGAAAATAGTGTTTGGTGCATTCTTAGCTAAATTACTTCGTGTTACTAATCATTCATTAACGAATATATTTCATTTATTGACTTTATTCATTACTATACTATTTGATTAAACCAAGGCTAGTGCATGTGGCTTGCCTTGTTTGCTTTTCGAATCTATTAGAAAACGAGGTTTCATAAGGTTCATTTTCCCTTGCTACGGGGATCAAGTATTCGGTCGAATAGCGGACAGATAAGTTTTATTAATATTTTTTCTTTTACAGATCTTTCGTCGGTAGCTTAATTAAGTATATATTTATTTAGTATAAATTTGTTTTACAAGAACCTGTTTTTGCGTTTCAAGAACACTTCTGCGGGCTTGCGCAGGTGACGGCACAATAAGCACGCGGTAGACCTACGTTGTAATTTATTAATTTCCAAACGCTCTTTTTTTTTTAATTAATTAAGAGCATGGCTTCCCGTCAAGTATTTGCAGTCGCTGTGAAGGGAAATTTGCCGCTTACGCGTTTACAATGGCTAATAATAATGAACAGTTAGTTTGCAGGTGGTGCTCAAGCATGGAAGTCCTGAGGAACGAGTTAGAACGTGAGAGGGAGGCCAGAGTGAGGCTTGAAGAAAGGGTGATGCTCCTGGGCAAAATTAGAATCCCTTGAGACTCCAGTTACGACCCTCCTGCCTCAGTTTCTACTAATATAAATAGTACTAATAGCCCTCTCTCTTACCCTAGTTCCCAACCCTTCGTTCAAGTGCGTAATGGAGCTCCATTGAGAAAACCTAAGACATGTCTACCAGTAATAATAAACAATAAGTTTTCTGTTTTAGGTTTCGAAGATGCTGATGAACCTGAAATACGACTCGTCGGTGATTCCATTGATCGAGGGCAGCTCGAGGAATTTTGTGGGAGAAGCCCTCGTCGTAGGCGCCGTTACTGCTACCCTGGTGCAAGGGTGGAAGATATAATTAATAGTGTTGACCATTTTACAGACGGAACCTCTGAGGACACAACGTATGTTATTCATGTCGGTACTAATAACGTTTTAAATTCTAGATCGGAAGAGCTGCTGGCTAGGTACAGGGACTTACTAGAGTGACTAAAGGAAAAAACTAATAAGATTGTTTTAACAGGTATACTTCCTCGAATTATCCAACATAGCGATTTCTACAGCAAGGCGACCTATATCAACAATAACCTAAAGTCTCTTTGCCAACAGGAAGGAGTGCATTTTTGCAAATTTTTGGAACAGTTTCTACGGCAGGAGGGACTTGTTCCTCGGAGATGGACTTCATCTTAATGACGTTGGAGCTGCGCGTTTAGGAAGACTTTTTCATAATACTGTCTCTTCTTTTCAGGCTGCCGTAACTAAACGTAATTTCCTCAAATTTCCCTTGCGCTCGCTCGCGAAGGTATCGTAATTACAAACAATTTGAAGGTTCTATCCTTAAATGCTCGTAGCCTACGAAATAAAATAAACGAATTTTTTTCTTTAATTGCTTGTGAAGACTGTGATTTAATTGCGATAAATGAATCGTGGCTTAGCACTGAAACACGTGACTTTGGAGGGGAGTATCAAATTAAAGGTTATAGACTTTTTGTTAAAAACAGAATAGGTAGGCGAGGAGGTGGTGTTATGTTGTATATCAAAGATAATATTGCGAACGTTATAGAAGTAAAGCATACAATTCCAGAACCGATAGATTGGACTATAGCAGAACTTAAATTGAACGATTTCAAACTTGTTGTTGCGGTTATATATAGGCCCCCTAATCAAACAGCTGATACGGACGAAGCGTTATATCGTGAACTAAAGAGAATAATAAGTAGTGAGCAGACCTTAGTTATGGGTGACTTTAATTACGCCAACGTGAATTACGATACAATGCAGGGAGACGCGGAAGGTAATCGTTTAGTTAATTTTCTCGAGGATAGCTTTCTTATTCAAAAGGTTGGGGAACCTACGAGGTTGGAAAGTATTTTAGATTTAGTAATAACTACGGATGATAGGCTAATCACGGATCTTCAATAGAACCATTAAGCAATAGCGATCACAATCTGGTAGAGTTTGTCCTCTCAGTAAGTCACTCGAAACCAGCTAACTCGACTAAAATTCTCAACTTCCAGCATGCAGACTTTTGTAAATTTCGAAATGAATTGTCACACGTCAATTGGGAAAACGTAATGGGGATCTCCAACGCAAAACTAATGTGGGAATCGTTTGAAACAGTATTTAGGATTATAAATGAGGAATGTGTACCGTACAAAATTAAGCGTGCGAAAGTAAACAACAAGCCCTTGTGGTTTACTTCTAGAGTAGGAAACATTATAAAGAGTAGAGATAGGGCTTATAGGCTACATAAGTGCGATAAAGACAATTTGTGGTTACGAAACCACTACATATCTCTAAGGCGTGAAGCGAAAAGTGTAATAAAAAAGTCCAAGCGCGAATTTGAAATCTCCATAGCTCGCGACGGTAAAGAAAACCCTAAGCGATTCTTTCAATAATCAACAATAGAAATCCAGTAAAAAGTGTCTTGGAGCCGTTGAAAAATGTTAACGGAGCGCTAGTTTCTGAAAACAAGGAAATGGCTACCTTGCTAAAAGAATTTTTTACGTCAGTTTTTACTATAGAAGATGTAACGAATATCCCTACGGTCATAGACTTAATACCTTTTGATATTGATAAAATGAAAATGCGTAAATCACCGGGGCCGGATTCCATATATCCCATACAAGTAAATGAATTAAAAGAAAGCATTGCTGTGCCGCTAACAAAGATTTTTAATGCGTCTATTTCTGAGGGGTGCGTACCAGATAATTTCAAGTTAGCAAATGTAACACCTATCTTTAAGAAAGGCGATAAAGGTGCGGCAGGAAATTATAGGCCAATCAGTTTAACGTCTGGTAGGTAAGCTACTGGAATCAATAATTAGGGATCGTATAGTCGAACACTTAGAATTGCATAACTTGGTTAGAAATACGCAGTACGGTTTTAGGCGAAACAACTCTTGCTTAACTAATCTTTTAGAATTTTTTCAAAGCGTGGTTGAAGTTTACGATAGTCATCGGGCGGTTGATGTAGTGTATTTAGATTTTCAAAAAGCGTTTGACACCATGCCGCACAAAAGACTCATTGAAAAAACTAAGGCTCATGGAATTAGGGGTGTAGTAATAAATTGGATAGAAGAGTGGTTGCGAGGTAGGAAACAGAAGGTGGTCGTTGATGGAGCGGAGTCGTGTTGGGCTAATGTAGCGAGCGGCGTTCCTCAGGGTTCTGTATTGAGCCCCTTGCTTTTTCTTATAATATATATTAACGATTTAGATGTCGGCCTAGTCATTGTAGTTTCAAAGTTTGCGGATGACACGAAGCTGGGTGGTAGGGCGATTAATGACGAAGACAGAGGTAAAATCCAGGAAGATCTGAATAAAATCGTTGATTTGTCAGTCACATGGCAAATGAGATTTAACGTCGATAAGTGCAAAATTTTACATATAGGTTCGCGTAACGGTAATTTTCGTATAGTATGTCAGGGAAGGGGTTAGCAAGCGTAGAGCAGGAAAAAGGTTTAGGAGTTATAGTCACTGGTGATTTAAAAGTAGCGAAACAAAGTACAGCAGCGGTCAATAAAGCGAACAAAGTGCTAGGTTTTGTAGCTCGGAATTTTGAGTACAAATCGCGCGATATTATAGTTCTTCTTTATAAATCATTAGTTAGACTCCATTTGGAGTACGCGATCCAATTTTGGAATCCACATATGCGAAAAGATATAGACAAAATCGAAAGAGTTCAAAGACGAGCAACTAAAATGATTCCGTCGCTTAGGTCGAAGTCGTACGAAGGTAGGCTTAAGGAGTTAAAATTGACTACACTCGAGACTAGGAGGCTAAGGGGTGATCTAATCCAGGTTTTCAAAATTATGAATGGGTTCGATAACGTAGATAGAGATAGCTTTTTCGAAATATCTCAATATAATAGGACTAGAAATAACGGGTAAGTTGACAAGTAGAAGGTTCGAGACAACAGTCACCAAAAACTTTTTTACGCATAGAATAGTAAATAGGTGGAATAGTTTGCCGGTAGAAGTAATTAGTAGCACATCTATAAACATGTTTAAAAATCGATTAGACGCATATGTTGATAGATTGGGTATAGTTTAAGGTAGTAAAATTAAGGCTTTGTGGTTCGGAACCCACGTAAAATTGTAGGTCCCCTCCGCCATCACGGAGGACATGCACAATACACAATTACGAACACAGTTAGGTAGACCAGCCATGAGTGGATCCTGGGGTCTTTGTTGGTCTGAAACATTATAACATTATAACATTATAAGTGTATGCATGGTTTGAATAAACTCTGAAGATATTATTTTCATTATACGTTTTCCTACTTTCCTATAGATCTTCTTTCACCACTATTTTCTGTCAGCAGCGGATGGTGAGAGGGCGAGAGCCTTGTCTGTTCTATACTTTACTATTAGTACTATTCCTGTGTGAAAGCTTTACACGTCAGTAAGTGTAAGTATGGTAAAATTTGTCAGTGTTATTTTTTTTCATTGCTATTTCTAACTTTTCTACTTCCTTCTTGAGCTAGCCTGGAGTGGATCTTAGGGTCTTTGTTAACCTGTAACTCTGTAACTGTATAAGGCGGAGATTGTAAACACCAGTCGACCAGGGAAGTACTCTTGGGGCTAACGTTATGCAGGAGACAGGGGAGTGCTGGAACTCCCGTTTCTTTTGTCACTGTCCTCCTTAGGTGATCTTTTTCCGTGTCTCCTCTACCCTGTGAGCAGTCCAGCTACTCTCAAACACACACTTCTCCCTCTATTCCTCACTACACATACAGTACATGCATCTTACACACTAGCCAATCTTTTCAAAATTAAAAAAAATATATATTAAGGTTAATATTTGCATTATGGCTCTCTTCTTCTTTTTCTGTGGACGGGCGTTTTTGCGGACGTTCGTCCTTGGCCTCTTCTTTCTGCATTTCTGCATAGAAAACTCTCTCTCTCTCTCTCTCTCTCTCTCTCTCTCTCTCTTTCTCAAGAAAAGAGTCATCAATATGTGGATACGCCAGAAATGTTTAATATCCACGCAATAATTTAAAACACTTTTTAGCAGCAAAAAGCAATCCGACGTTTTAGCATCGAAATCAGTTCAGCCACTTTAAAATTTCATTAGGCAAACTATTGAATTATGATTGGGATCGTTCTTTAACGGATTTTCCATTGGAAACTTCACAAAATATGAAGAATGATGCAAATCAGACAGTGAGTTTGGTAAATGAAGCGTTTGCTGTTGTTGTCATCAACAGACTGAGTAAAATAAATCGCTCACTGTTCTCTCCAGAGTTAGTCCCTCAGTATGCAGTAATGTTACAAGAGAAACCTTTCATCAATACATGTTATTGCTCAAACGCGCAGAAAATCAGTTTGTGTCAGAAAATTAGGGTACGGAAAATTTGGGGAATATATTAAAAACGGGCTTTGTTCGTTATCTTTGTAAAGAAAAAATGCAAATGTTTGTATTAAAAAATATTCTAAGATGAGAAATTTACTGTTCAACCAAAAACTTCACAATGTAAATTACTGTCTATATACTACTAGCAAAAATACTTGCCCGTCTGCGAGCGGGATATTCTTTAAGCGAGTTGGAGTTTAACATTTACGTACAATAAGCTCACTAATCACTTAAATTCCAAATGCAGCTTCACATATTTTACTTAAAGCTTACGAATCACTTCAATTTCAAATACAACTTGTCACTTTTTTTCTTTATCTATCATGGCTTTCGATGCACAGCTAAATATTTTGATGGCTACAAGGCTACATTCTTTTCTAAATTTATTCACTAACTTGGGACTTGGTTTGTTTTAAAAAGTTTTAGAAGTTCAAAATCTTGAAATTTAAATGCTTCGTGTTTTAAGATATAAAATACTTTGCGATAAATTGGGATAAATTTTTGTGGGGCACCCGATCTGAAAAAAAAAATGTTAAAAACACTTCAGGGATTCCATAGGGTGTTGTCAACAAATTTCATGAAAATCGGTCTAGCCGTTTGGACCCGAAAAAGAGACAGACGGACAGACAGACAGACGGACAGACGGACATGGGGTGAATTATGGTATGACTAGCAAAACTAGCCGTCCTACGGGCGGGATATTCTCTAAGCAAGTTAGAGTTTAACATTTACAATTAGCTCACGAATCACTTAAATTTTAAACTAAGCTTCACAGTTTTACTTGAAGCTCACGAAGCAGTTAAATTTCAAATATTTTTTTTACTTATCATCGTTTCCAAAGCGGAGCTAAAATTTTTGATGGCTACATTCTTTTCTAAATTTATTCACCAATTTGATTTTCTTCATTATTATTATTATTGTTACGGGCGGCAATGTGAAGCTCAAGATTTTCATGACTGCGTTCTTTTCTATAGTTTTATCGCCGTGCTGGGGCCTTCGGGTCCAGTAATTGGTGGGGAAAGGGGGCTGGTCACATATATTTTCGTTCATTACTCATCACCCCCATCCACCATACGAAGTTTGGTCGAAATCGGTTCAGAAACGTAAAAGTTTTTTCTGCGGACAGACGGACGGACAGACAGACAGACACATATTTGATAAATTATAGTAGTAACAAGCGGTAGCTCGCTATCGTTCGCTATCGCCCTCCGGGCAGGTATCAGTATATGTCACAGTATATGTAATAGTATATGTCACAGCTAGCTGTATATGTACAGTATATGTATATTGTATATATGTATATGTATATTGGTACTTACGTATTATCGGGACTACCAAACTGTTTATTATGTATTTTTGCTCTCGTCATTTTCGTTTTCGAAGTATCTACATTCACTTGTAATAGACATTAAATAGCTCGTGCTCGGCCGCGGAGTGACCTAGGACCGGAAAACTTGACAGAGCTCATCGGCAGCTCATGGGCTATCAGTTGGTGGTGGTTGCAGAATTTTCCGATGTACTGTTTAGTCTGTGCACGGTTCCGAAGAAAGCGGACAGACACACAGACACATTTTAACTCAATAGTATATAGGATGATGATGTATATGTATATATATAGACCACACACACACTCGTGTGTGTGTGTGTGTGTGTGTGTGTGTCTGGTGCATGTGTACGTGTCTTCTTGGCTACCTTACAAGACCGAGACAGTATTTAGGATACACACAAAACTCATCACGACACAAGTGTGCGTGTAGCAACATTATCGTTGTCGCCATAGTTTCAGACTTTTTTTATTGAAAATCATAAAATCATGAAGAAAATGAACTATAATGAAGGTTAGGTTAGGTTAAGATAACTAATTTGAATCCACAGTTGAAAATGTGAATATGTGTTTCATGAGGTAGCCAAACACGTGCATATATATATGTGTGTGTGTGTGTGTATGTGTGTGTGTGTGGTTTTCAGTGTGAGTGAAAATTGCTTCACAAGTGTTAAATTAATTATATAAATGTTACAGTGTTAAATTAATTAAATAAACTTAAACCGAGTTACGGAAATAAGTGAGAATTTATTTACTAACACCAATTTTAATCTGCTTTTTGGTTTAATGAAGTTAACGGATTCTCTCATCAATTACAACTTTTTTGTTTTTTTGCATTTATAAGAATGTATCTCTTGTGTGTAACGCTGTAATTGCAAAATGTTTTCATTCGTTAAAGAGCGAAATTAGACCCAATGTTAAAGTTTTGGGAATGGGACGCAATATACCCTAATACCAGCCCCCGAAGTTAGTGAGTAACACCTTTTACCTATAAGAAGCGAAGACACCGAGGTCAGGGATTCGAATGGTGATGGCAATGGCTAATAATAGTCTAGGAGTTAGCGCAATGGAATGCATCAGTTGACCTGAGCGATGTGCCAGTATCTGACCCTACCGACTAATTAATTATTATTATTATTAACTTACACTAAGACTGGAATTTTCATCAAGATGCCGAAGATGTTTTCACTAAATAAGTCCCCTTTATTGATGAAATAGTTTCTATCGAATTCATTCATTAATGAAAATAATTTGATCTAATTGGGTAGCGCCATCTATTGGAGGAAATATTCATTAAATTCCTTTTAATGAACTCCCATTTAAGGTTAACTTCATTAACTGCGTGTCTTTACGTATAATTTAATTTTCATATTAATCCACAACAACGTACTAACAGCAGTTTAAGTTTTAAGATTAAATACATTAGAAATAAATTTACCTTAATTTGGTAGGATTCGAAATAGTGTCACTGAAGATTCGAACTTTATGAACTGCCACGTTACTCACTCGACCATGAGACGTTAAAGTACAATGACAGAGTTTTGTGTGTGTGTATATATATATATATATACTCTTTCGCATTGTTTTTAGTACGTATGTTTTTAATATGTACATTGTATATATATATATATATATATATATATATGATGAATAAAACCACGAAGGGAAAAGAAACACAAAGGGGTGCTCAAGCGCTTTCGTCTAATGACATCCTCAGGAATACTGGAGTGAAAGGACAGATCATATATATATATATATATATATATATATATATATTAGGGTGGCCCCTATTTTTCAACTTTTGAAATTACTTGCTCCCAACCCCTAATCTTCTTCCAATATATAAAAAACCAAAGGCCCTAAAGTTTCAAAATTCACCGATAATTGGTATTTCTAATATAAAACCTTTATAATTCATTTGCAAACTTTGTTTGGGAAAATAATCACAAAGCATAATCGAAAGTGAATTTTATTTACAACAAATAATTACGCCGCTTATATAGGCCGCAGGCGCAGAACTTTCTAGAACCTTCCAGAAGCGTTTTTTTTACGCACTTATGATACTTTTCAATTTCCGTGAATATCTCGTCCAATTTTGGTTTTAAGTAAATAATGGTTATAACTAAATTTATTGTAAATTGAATTCTCTTCCGATCATATTCTATATTTCTTTCGAATAAAACAATGCAAAGAAGATAAAAACGGTGTTATATGAAAAAATATCAATATTGTTAAAATCTGAAAATTTAGGGCCTTTGGGGGCTATCTTAATATTGTCTGATTGAGCTGAAACTTTACACAGAGCATTCTTATATGGATTAGAACAACTTTGGAGGTTGGGAGATGAAAAATATTTCATTTCAGAAAATCACATACAACTAAGGGCCACCCTAATATATATATATATCTCAGGTTGTAACATAAATTCTGCTCGATTAGAAAACGGACGATAGATAATAGAATAACCTCAAGATAATGTGAAATAGTTTTAGAAATGTTGCAAGATACACGCGGCGACAGGTTTCCACAGGTTTTATCACGATACAGAATGACTTAGG
This sequence comes from Bathynomus jamesi, assembly GCA_023014485.1. Lineage (NCBI taxonomy): Eukaryota > Metazoa > Arthropoda > Malacostraca > Isopoda > Cirolanidae > Bathynomus > Bathynomus jamesi. The sequence goes on along the minus strand of JAJOZX010002707.1, from coordinate 276,643 downwards.
CTAGTGTAGGCTTAGGCTAATGAATATTTTCTCTGGTGTTTTTCGTATAGTTACAACGCCACCCCTACGATATTACAGTAATTGAAAAAACATGGAGCCCACGAAAGAGCATATTCGACATGTGATGCTGTATGAGTTCCATAAAGGATCTAACGCTAGTGAATCCGCAAAACACATTCAAAGAGTTTATGGAAATGATGTTGTGAGCGAATGGATGTGTAGGAGATGGTTTGAGAAGTTCAGAAATGGAGAATTCAGTCTGAAAGATTATCAACGAACAGGACGACCAAATGAGTTAGATGAAGAGTTGCTGAAAGCAACAGTGGAGGAAAACCCAACGGTAACTGTAAGAGAACTTGGCGTGCAACTCGGCGTTAGCCATATGACCATTCTTCGTCATTTGAAGCTGTTAGGAAAAGTAGTGAAGGTTGGAAAATGGGTTCCGCATGATTTGTCACCAGCGAATCTTCAACATCGAATCGATATTTGCACATTACTGCATTCTCGGCAACTGCAGGCACCATTTTTGAATCGGATCGTCACTGGGGGTGAAAAATGGGTCCTCTATAACAATATTAAGCGTCGACATCAGTGGCTTAGCCGTGAAACAAAGCCTGAAACTCAGCCAAGGAATGGACCCCGTCCAAAGAAAATTTTGCTATGAGTTTGGAATATGCAAGAAATTATTCATTTTGAGCTTCTGCCAGATAACCAAACAATTACAGCTGAAGTCTACTGCCAACAACTCCAACGATTGGAGATGGCATTACAAGAAAAACGTCCTGCATTAATTAATCGCAGAGGTGTTCTATTCCACCAGGATAACGCACGCCCTCACACTGCTCGAATCACCACTGCCCAATTGGAGGCATTTAGTTGGGAAAAAATGTCTCATCCACCTTATTCTCCAGACATCGCACCTTCAGACTACCATTTATTCAGAAGTCTACAACACCACCTAGATGGACAAAAGTTGCAATCCAGGGAAGCTATCGAAAACGAAGTGATCGCTTTTTTTAACTCGAAACCAAGGGATCGCTTCGAACGTGGCATAAAAAAACATTTCTACAGGTGAGAGGAGGTTATAGAAAAAGAAAGGAATTATATTGATGATTAATTTGTCATTATAAGTCATTTAATTTTTGTTGTGAATAAACTAAAAATTTGAGCAAATTTCTCCTTATAAGTCATTTAATTTTTGTTCTGAATGAACTAAAAATCGAGCAGAATATATGTTACAACCTTATATATATACACACCCGTATATGTGTTACAACTCAGAATGGTCTCCTGAGAAACTTTTGTTACACACAGACCGTGCATGGAACAAGGAACTTTTTTGGGAAAATTAATCCACTATAGTTGGAATAAGTAACGAGTAATGCATTTACCATTACTTATTCGAACTACAGTATAGTGAATTTAATTTTCTCAAAAGAGTTCCTTGTTCCATGCACGGTCTGTGAGTAACTTATGTGTATATATATATATATATATATATATTGCAAATCCACAAGGAAAAAAAAAATATTCCAAGGTCTTTCGTGTATTCAACAATATACTTCGTCAGGGAATGAATATTGTTGAATAAACGAAAGGTATTGGAGTAATTTTTTATTTTTCCTTGTGGGTTTGCATCACCCATTCATTTCACGTGTTTAAGTCTGAAATTCATCCCAAATATATAGTATATATTAGGGTGGTTTTATCTCATAGAGGTGGAATTCTATTCCAATTTGTTTTTCTTTGCCAACCCATCATCTAGTGCCACTTGGGGTAGAAACTGTAGAGCAGGAATATTTTTATGATCAAACGATATTTAGGACTTGCTCAACTCATTTGAAATTTTACGAATATATATATTGATATTAAATAGGAATCAATGAAATTCTATAAATATATAATTTTGCTACAATAGCCCATTATTATGTTGTCTTGAGTCAAAAAACAAAAAACTAAATATTTATATAAAAATAAAAATAAAAAGAGTTTATAAAACAACAAAAATAAAAAATAAAAAAAGTCGGACCTAAAAAAAATTAACAAAAAAAAATCACGTTCCCAGTATTAAAAAATTGCAACACAATATTAGCGACGCAGGTATTTAACAGATTTGTGATTCTTTCAACTTTTCAGGAGCGAGATGTCGATGACAACAGGTGCGGCCAGTGCCATCTGGTTGGTTGGTGTTACTCAGGTGAACTTTACATCACTGAAGTTCCCATCTCGCCGACAAGTATTGGCTGTTCTATTCCATTTTCACAATCAGCAAAAATTGACTCTTAAAGATAGCGTCTCCAAGACAGCTGATCTCTTGCTTCCAATTTGGATGAAAGCTCGAGTGCCTACAAAAGCTGCTAAACATGTTGTCGAACACATCAAGAAGCTTCATACTGAGTGGCAAGTGCTCAAGAAGAATATCAACCGAAAGTCTGCCACAAACCTTGCCAACCAGGCAACATTTCAAGATGGGTTAGACAACCTCTTCGACATCGGCCACCAGGATGCCATGCAGCTGATGAAAATTGAAGAGGACAGTCAATTCCTGGAATCTCAACGGGAGACAGGACAGAGGGGCACGATGGCTGGAGTCGACAGAAAACTCACTCTGCAAGAAGAAGGAATCAAGAAGGAGAGCAGAAGGAGAGCAGAAGCTTCAAAGCGGGCTGGCAAACCGGCTTCATCAAGTGCTACTGCAACCGACGTTGCTGTTCTTGAGTTGTCTTCGTCGAGCAACTCGTCAGAAGTGGAGGAAGAACTTGCACCATCAGAAACGCGTGCTCCTAAACGAGCTCGACTTCGTGGAACTGTAAGTGTAGTGTCACCTGAAGTGGCAACTGCACCAGATCGGACTAATGTGACTGACCGGCAAGCAGCGCATATATTTTCAGCGTTAGTGTCAACGAGTCAATTAGGTCACGAAGTAGAAGACCTGATGATCAGCCGAAGCACTATCCGCGAGGAGCGGATGGAACATCGGAAGAAGTTTGCTCATGAGATGAAGGAAAGCTTCGCCCCAGCAGTTCCTCTGATCTTGCATTCGGACGGGAAAATCATGGAGGATTACTCTGGTCCTGGTCAGGACAAAGTGGACTGTCTCCCGATTCTTGTATCTGGACAAGACGTGGTGAAGTTGCTGGCAGTTCCAAAACTTCAATCGGGAAAGTCGGAAGTAATTGGGAGTGTCATCGTGGAGACGATAAATGAGTGGGGACTGAGGGAACGAGTGAAGGGGCTCTTCTTTGACACTACCGCGTCCAACACTGGTTCAAAGGGAGTTGTTTGTGTTTGTTTGGAAACTGAGCTTGGGAAGAATTTATTAAACTTGGCGTGTCGACATCACATCTCGGCGATATTCCTAGAGACGGTTTTCAGCCTTCATGATTCTCCAGCTCCAAATCTCCAAATATTCAGCTCTTTGGTCAGTTCGGGGACTACTGGCCTTACCTCGATAAGACAGCATACTCCTTGGTAGTGGATGAAGACCTAATCCCTGTGATAAATGGATATAAGACCGAGGTCATTGCAATTACTGTTGACCAGCTGTCAAATTTCAGCCACGGGATGACAACCGTGAGCTCCTTGAGCTGACGATTATCTTCCTCGGAGAGGTCCCTCCACGCGGGATCTCTCCAGTTGGCCAGGCATGTGGGAAAGAATTACACGATTTTGTCAGCATGTCAACTCTAAAGTTTTTTGAAATACTTGAACTGGCTCAAGATTTCTTGGAGGAGGATCCAACACTTTGGCCAGTCCATGAATTATACAGGAGCAGCCAGGCTACTGTGCGGTCGGTGAAAGTGATCAACGACCTTGCAGAACGCGGTGTTGCACTCATCCAGGAGTTCAATGCATCTCTCACGCGCAGCGAAGAGCAGAAGCAGTTCCTTCTAAAAGTCGTTGAAGATCACCGGAAGGTCTTCTTGTCACCAACGAAGAAGTCTGCCATTATGCGAACCAAGCAACATTGATTATCTGGCATTTATCTAATAATATATATCATGTAAATTGTCAATGGAGGAATTCCAATGTTTTGTTTCTGTACAATACACAAATTATTTTTTTAATTAAATATCCCCCAACACGGATGGTTGTGGACCACAGTCATTAGCGGGGATGGGGCTAATGACCTGTTGTGTGAAAGGAACACTTATTACAATGTTTTAATAATTTAATTTGTCAAAATGGACAGCATGCTTTTCACATAACAGCTCCATTTTTTTGAAATGTGTCCCAATAGCAATAAAATGGATGGAGGTCTTGTCAAAAAAACAAAATAGCTTTGAGCAAGTCCTAAATATATCCTGATCACAAAACATTTTTTAATGTATCATTTTTTAAGGTAGGGGCACCAATTGCCGGGTTGGCATAACAGATATTCCGACATCAGCTTTATAAAACCACCCTAATATATATATATATATATTATATATATATATATATATATATTATATATATATATATATATATATATATATATATATATATAGATATATATATATATCTAATGAAAACTGAATTATCAAGAATCCCTGATGAGTGACTGTTCATCATTTTGAAGACAAATTAATCAGGAATGCTCGACGACTGACCATTCATAATCTCAGTAAAATTCTAATATTAGTGTACCCTAATTTTTAAGCAACCGTTTTTGCCTCTTCATAATAAAAATGTTTGGGATTAACTAAACCCGCAACAATGCCTCTTGTTAACAACATTTGTTACCGCAGTATGACTTCACCTATAGTTGTTAACATCGACATCGCTTTTATCCGTTTCCTGTATTTGGCTGTTTTTTTTTGGATTGATACCTTTTAGGATTAATAGTTTGAGTTCTATCTTTCTCTTTCGAGATTTTGATATTAATCAGGAAATTATTCCATCTTTTTTTAACCCCATTTCTTCAAATAATAATCTTCTCTCCTATGCCATGAAAGCAAATCGCGAATGGGCACAGGAATTCCTTTGATTCAACGTACCCATTTTAATTACAGATTACTGAATGTAGCGAAATAAGGCTAAGAGTAAAGCGTATTGCTAAAGCGAGTTTCTCTAAAATAGGAATAATCAACGTAAGTACATATGCCAAATTTACCAGTAACGTTTTCATATAATGACCATCATTATTGGAACTTCTCTTCAATATCCCATCCATACATCGTGCAACAATCAACACTTTACACACTTCTCATTTTTCTCCGATTTCGAGATGTACATCCGTCGAACTGCTATCTAATTCCACCTCGTCTGACTAACTAGTTGAAAAGTATTAATATAAATATAATAAATTTTGTTTATTTTGGTCTATAAAACGGCAAAAGAGGTTATGTTAAATGTATACGGATTTAATTAAATTATACTAAAAATTTTTCCAAGAAAATTTCCACCCCAATTTATTTCTCTCAATCTCTTTCAGTAAAAATTGCGTTCATTCAAAAAAAAATGTTGGTTTTCAGCGCAACCAAATATAATTGTTTAAAAATTACCAAATTTGTGTTACTCTTCAAAAATACGTTTCATATATATATATATAATATATATATATATATATATATATATAATATATATATATATATATATATATACCTTGGTTGAATGGTTTGTTCTTAGGGAAGCGTAACTTAGCGAGGAATAGGAGGACGAAGAGATGGTACATGTTTATTAACAGACGTTTCGGAAAAATTCAATTTCCATCATCAGTGCTAAAAATTTAAAACAAGTAAAAATAAATAAGTATAATAAATAGAAACAAACAACAAATTAAAATGGCGCAACAATTAGCGAGAATCAAAAACAAGTTACAATGTGTATTAAATTAAAAGATTAAAAGTTAAATGATATAAAGTATTATAAAAGTATGGATATTGCAAGGGGTGCCTCGAGTTTATGAACGATTTGGTAAAGCATTGTAAGGAGTGTCATATGGTATGCACTCAGTGTAAAAGTTTTAGAGGCGTAAGCCGTGTAGTAGAAGCTGAGAAGAGAGAGCGTAATGAGTTTAGACGTATATTTTTCAATAATGAATGCCTTAATCTCCGTACAATGAATGGTATGTACAGAAAGTTACAGATTTTCGAATGTGGAATGTTTCATACAATGGATGCTTGGGGCATTTCCAACATAAATGTGATGAAATTCACTGTCCTACGCGTAATGAGAAATATAACGTGGATGACGTGGAGCATGTTTGTTATACGAAAGATGCCAAACCTAAAAATAAATCGTGTATTACTGTATACTACGACCTAAAGACCTACACTAGCCCTGAGACGAACGACGTCATCTCTCATTTACTTGTGAGACAAACCCTCTGCAACGAATGTTCGAATTTTAAGTGTGATAAGTGTCGCAACTGCGGTAAATATACCAATATTTTTAAGACGACTATGAAAGAATCACCCGTGAAGTTGTTTGTGAGTTATATAATCAGGCTAGCCGTTCAGTTCAAAAAATGACTGTGTATGTTCTAGCTCATAAGGTCGTAAAGTTTGATACACAGTTTCTTTATAAGGAACATGAGAACTCAGCAATATTCACGGATAACCCCTTGAAAAGGGGTAATAAACTCATACAAATGCAAATAAAGGGTAATGTTCAGTTCAAAGAGACAGTGTTGTCCACGTCTTGTAACTTAGCTAAGCTACCCAAGGTGATGGAAGTGAATGCCGAGGTTTCAAAATAGTATTTTCCTTACACTTTCTTCGACAGTGACACTTTAAACTACACTGGACTACTAGGTTGTTTAATCAGTAATGGTTGAAAGCTCTGTTTAAAAATTTCCTCTCTCTCTCTCTCTCTCTCTCTCTCTCTCTCTCTCTCTCTCTCTCTCTCTCTCTCTCTCTTTCTCTCTCTCTCTCTCTCTCTCTCTCTCGACTTACAAACCGTAAAAAAAAGTTTCGTTTAAAATCCGTAGTGACGTCACGAGAGCGGCGTTTTCTAATATTTATGGTTGTCCTTAAAGCTCACGTCGATTAAAGAAGATGCTACAGCATATATGCGCTCCGTCGATATAGCTTTCGCGAGAGAAGTTTTGCTTTTATACACACGCCGCTTCATTATAAGACTGATGGATTATTACAATCTTCGCTGAGTTACGTTAATTTTGGATTTTCTTACGACGGATATAAAGTACTGTCGAGTTTTATTTTTAAATAATAACCCTTATTTTGTATTATTCGTATTCTTTCTTATCCTTCACGGACGTCATTCAACATTTATTCATATTTAAGATTTGTGGATCCATTTTTTAGCATATTATAAGATTTATACTTGAATGTTATATATATATATATATATATATATATATATATATATATATATATATATATATGCTGCAAACCCACAAGGAAAAAGAAAAACGATTCCAAGGCCTTTCGTGTATTCAAAGCTACACCTCGTCAGGGAATGAGGTAAGGGAATGAGGTGTAGCTTTGAATGCACAAAAGGCCTTGGAATCGTTTTTCTTTTTCCTTGTGGGTTTGCAGCATTCATTCATTTCACGTGTTTTAGTGTGAAATTCATCCGATATATAATATATATATATATATATATATAATATATAATATACACACACAGTATATCACTCAGCGGTTAGGATCGCTGACTACGAATCGACCGAACCCGAGTTCGGTTCCCAGCGAGGGCAGGCGACGTGCAGCTTACCCAGCTGTTCATCTTTCCATGAGAAATAGGTTCGTTGATAAGTGGGTACCCTGGGTGGCACCCGTGGTTAAAACGCTGGGCTGCTGATCGGAAGGTCGAGAGATCGAGCTTGGGAGAGGATTTTGTAATTCCTGATTTCCTTGGTAAGTCGTGGTTCAGATTCCGTGTTAAGCTGTAGGTCTAAGATGGAGCAACAAGCTTAACCTTCGTCAGAATGAACAATTCGGGCGGAAGCAAAACCAAGGTTACCAAGGTTATATAGATATACAGTACAGCTTAAGATATTTGCAATAATGGGGCGGATATCCAACGCCGATAGCTTAATCTGGCGGATATCTTAAGACTGTGCTTTAGTCTGTTGCATTTAGTGGCAAATTATATGGAACACTAAAGAATCGCGGCTATCGTAAGCAACTCGTTCTGGATTTTGGTAAGTAGGTCTCTCTCTCTCTCTCTCTCTCTCTCTCTCTCTCTCTCTCTATATATATATAATATATATATATTATATATATATAAACTGTGTGTATATATATATATATAATGTGTGTTTTCAATGTTTCTTATTTATTTATATTATTTGTTCTAACTTATTTTGTACAGCAAAATAAATCTAATTCCTCTATTTCTGATTTTAACTGTACCGCACTTCGCTTTAACGGATAGCATAGTGCGCCTTTTGAGCAGATGGAAGAATCAAAACGACGTTTAACCTTCAACAAACTTTTATTTAATCACTCGATTGTTATAACGAAGAGAGAGAAAACGAGTGATTATTTAACTAACTTCATGCCAGCGAGAGAGAGAGAGAGAGAGAGAGAGAGAGAGAGAGAGAGAGAGAGAGAGGAGAGAGAGAGAGAGAGAGAGAGTTACAAGGACAAGAGGGAGCCCCTAAAGACCTTTCAGTCCAATCGGGGAGGTTCTTCTTGTTAAACTGTTTAGTTTTTGACTATTTTAGAAGTAGTAGAAAAATGGATAGAAAAGCATAAGGTTCTCTCCCCACCTTCCGCTCTCTTCCCGCCTCTTCAACGGGAAAAGGTTAAAAAAATACCTTGATTCTGCAAAATAGCCAAGGAAATTTTATAGGAAAGAGGAGAATATATAAACTAGCTTTACAATTACGCTATGCGCATAGAAATCGTACACTAAATAGCACCGCTGTATAAACTAACCAATAATATACTTGTGCCGATCGCACATCACCCACATGGTATCGTCACAAAAACCTCGAACATATGGAAACAAGTATGAAGAACAGAAATCAGATTTTCCACACCATACCCTCACCCGTCATATGCATCAAGTTACCCTCCCCCCCAAAAAAAAATTGTGTTGGCAGAACTGCAGCTCTGCCTCACCTTATTCATGCCATGCATTTTTTTTTGTGAAATTATATTTCTATAAAATATTTTTCTACTCTACAGTATTCTTGCACATATTAACAAGGCATGCAAGTGTGTGAGCGTGTTTTCTGTAATTGGATGTCTGTCCTGTGCATGTGGTGTCTGCCAACTCTTTGAATGTTGCCGAGTTTCAACTTGGATCTCCGGCCATGAAAGGTGTTTATGCAGCAAGTGATTTATTGACTTATTCGTACTTCATTGTGTTGTGCAACCACGGGAGTAGAGGAAATCTCTTTCCGGCGAGGAATATCAGTGGGCGGTTCCTGTATCTATCCCCGTGTACTTGTCCCTTATGGATAATGAAAGTGTTTCGTGCGTGATCACCCGTTGTTGCTACGGATAATTCAAGAGTCTCTCACTTAGAGGTGTTTACGAGGCAAGATAGGAGGAGATTGAAGACACCAATCGACCAGGGAAGTACTCCTGGGGAGAATGTTAGACAGGAGACAGGGAGTGCTGGAACTCCCTTTCTCTTGTCACTGTCCTCCTTTGCTGATCTTTTTTCGTGTCTCATCTACTTTGTGAGCAGTCCAGCATACTCTGAAACACACACCACCTATTCCTCACTACAAATACACGCATCTTACACACTATACAATCTTTTCAAAATGAAAAAAAAATTTGAGTAACATTTTTTGTTTCTAGCTCTCTTCTTCTCTTTCTATATGGAGGGGTGTTTTGGCAGGCATTCGCCCTTGGCAACTACTATCAGCATAAAAAAAATGATAGAAAAATGAGTTGCTTGATGGTTAATTATACTATGCGGTGCACAATCAACCAGAGACGTCCGTCTAAAGTGGGGAGAATTAAGTGTAGGAGGAAATGTTTAAACAAGCTCCCGCAGAATTACGTTATAATACTAGAGAGAGAGAGAGGAGAGAGAGAGAGAGAGAGAAAGAGAGAAGTTACAAGGAGTTACAAGGAAAAGAAGAAGCTCAAAGACCTTCCGGTCCACTCTGGGAGGTTCCTGTTATTAAACAAGTTTATTTTTCTTTCAACTATCCTAGCAGTAGTAGAAAACTGGAGAGAAAAGTAGAAGGCTCTCTCCCCACCCTCCGCTCCCTCCTGCCAGAGGCAGGTACGGAAAAAGGTTGAAGAAAATACCTTGACCCTGGAAAAGTAGCCAAGGAAATTTTACAGGAAAGTGGAGAATATATAAATAGCTCTATATTTAGCATGCTCACAGAGACACCGTGCAAGCGAACTCCTGCACAGTTATGCTATGTTTTAGTCTTAAACTATGAGAGTATTCAGTACTTTGTCGAGCCTATTTTTAAACACATTTACACTTTGACTGGAAACAACCTCTGAGGGAAGTTGGCTCCAGATATTAACTATTTTATAGGAAAAGAAATTCCCGCAGACAGAGGTCCTAAATGTCTTTAGTTCCAGTTTAAACCCATTATTTCTTGTCGGATTGGCATTAAGTGAGAATAAGTTTCTGTAATCTACCCTGTCTATTCCATTGAGCATCTTGAAGACTTGAATAAGCTGACCCCGCAACCTCCTCGTCTCTAAGGTAAACAGATTTAGACGCTCCAATCTCCGTTGGTAGCTTTGCATTCTCATTGAAGGGATCAATTTTGTAGCCCTTGCTTGTACTCTTTCTAACCTTTCTATGTCCTTCTTGAGGGATGGAGACTAAAACTGCGCACAGTATTCCAATTGAGGTCTGACTAGTGAATTATAAAGAGACATTACAGTCTCCTTGTTCCGAAACTGGAACTATCTTTTAATATAACCTAATATTTTTAAGGCCCTCTTTAAGGCCCTAAGGCAAAGTGCTTCGACGGTTTCAGATCGTTGCTGATATAGACTCCTAAGTCTTTCTCTAGATCGGTCTCAGTCAAGTTCCTTCCCAAAAGAGAGTAATCGGTCTTCGGGTTTATATAATCTATGTGCATTACCTTACATTTGTCCAAGTTGAATGGCATCTGCCAAGTAGCAGACCATTCGCCCAACCTGTCAAGATCGTTCTGAAGCGTTCTTACGCCCTCCTCAGTACCTACACCACTTCCTAATTTCGTATCGTCTGCAAATTTGGAGATCGTACTTAGAAGTCCGACGTCTATATCATTAATATAGATGATAAAAAGTAAAGGACCCAGAACGGAAACCTGTGGGACACCGCTGGTGACGGGCGCCCACTCCGAAGCCACTCCATTTATTACAACTCTCTGCTTTCTGTCTTTTAACCAATCCTCAATCCAGTTGGAAACGAGCCTGGTGATTCCTAGTCTTTTGACTTTAGCCATCAATAGACAGAGAGAGAGAGAGAGAGAGAGAGAGAGAGAGGAGAGTTACAAGTTACAAGGAAAAGTAGTACCTCAAAAGGCCTTGCGGCCATACCGAGGAGGTACCAATGGCAACGGGTGCCAGGGAAAAATTCTGTCACCCTCAAATAGTGTGCAAGATTCGATCTAACCTTTTCTTGAACAGATCCTCAGAGGAACTGTTCACACCTTCTGAAGGTAACCTGTTCCACGTGTCACAGATTTTATACGTAAAGTAATTCACACACACACACTAGTCCTAAACCGTTTCAAATCCAACTTCCAACCATTGTTGCGAGTCGGGTTATCATTTAAACTAAACATGCTTTTAAAATCGACATCGTTGAACCCGCGTAAGAGCTTAAAAATCCTCGATGAGTTCATCGTGCAGTCTCCGAGTTTCCAGCGAAAACAAGTTCAGGGCGCGTAAGCGTCGACTGTAGCCCATATGCCTAACGGAAGGGATTAACTTTGTGGCCCTCGCCTGCACTCGCTCCAGCTTATCAATATCTTTCCTGAGGGTGGGTGACCAGAACTGCACAGCATACTCCAGGTGCAGCCGAACCAGGGAATTGTACAGAGAGAGCACAATCTCTTTGTTCCGAAACTGAAATTGCCTCCTGATATAACCCAACAGCTTCTGGGCTTTCTTTTCCACCTCTACGCACTGTTTGGTAAACTTAAGGTCGCTGCTAATTAGTACACCCAAGTCCTTTTCCAAATCAGTCGCCTCGATATTACTCCCTAACATCGAGTAGTCCGGATTGGGATTGGCGTAGCCAATGTGCATCACTTTGCATTTACCCAAGTTAAACGGCATTTGCCATTTTTCGGACCACTCTCCTATCCTACTTAGGTCCGCACGCAGTTGCTCGATCGCTTCGGGCGTCCCAATATTGTCCCCAAGCTTGGTGTCATCAGCGAATTTGGCGATCCGACTGACGATGCCACCGTCGATATCATTTATGTAAATGATAAACAACAGTGGCCCCAAAACGGAACCCTGAGGAACCCCACTAGTGACCGAGGCCCAACCCGAACTATCCCCTTTAATTACAACCCTCTGCCGCCTATTCTTCATCCAGTTTTCAATCCACCTACCTACTTCCCCACCGATACCCAGCGCGCGCACTTTCGCCATTAGCCAGCGGTGAGGTACCTTATCAAAGGCTTTCTCAAAGTCGAGATAAAGTATATCAATCGCCCTACTCTTATCATACTCATGGCCGATTCTGCCCGTACCGATGCCGATTAATCGGTTCACCACTAATATATATATCTGTATACTCTAGACATTTGTAATTACAGCTTGATTGGATTTTCACACAGGGCATCATTCCGCCCAAACGCTCATTTGAGGGTATCAACAGTTCGCAGGGGTATTGCCAAGCAAACAGGGTGTCAATATACTAACGAAGCTTCCATAGCTTCAACCGTGTTATCTGAGTTCAAAGAATATCGAAATCCGTATCTGTTTTCGTGCAATTCTCGTCAGCTTGTACTGCAAACCTGTAATTATTCTTCAGGAGCAAGGATTCTTCAGAAGCAAGATGCACTCTAAGCTTATATATATATATATATATATATATATTAATTAATGAAATAGAATAGTATAGTTTGTGGATGAATTTTAGTCATTTTAGTGATTAATTAATTTTGCTGAAAATTTCCTTTTTGAGTTAAAAGTTTTGCCAACTCGATTAAAGATATTAAACTTCCGACTTTTGGGTTTAACGAGTCTCATAAAATATTTGAATATTTATTTTTATAATATTTTAAAATTTTTAAGTCTCGCGAAGAATCATTAACCAAATTTGTTTCTGAAATCTTGCTAAAAATTTGTTTGATGAAACTGTCAGTTGTAACCTTGTAATATACAAAACACTTTCCAATATCATTATTATTGGTAGTATTTTTAGTACTATTATTATTAGTAGTAGTAATAAGAAGTATTTTAAATGGAATATTTCTCAAATCTAATATATCTGAGAGGGTTAAAAATTTATATTACGTATCTCTCCGTTGGGAAGTTAGATGACAAAACCTGAAACAGGCAGGATTATCTCTGGGGAGAAATTAATCTGGGCGAGATTTATGACAAAGACTTTGCGGAAGTAACCTCTCTTATCTTCCATCCAAAGAAGATGAATGCGTCCTTTGTTTCTTCGCATTTAGGTAAGAATTTATTAAAATTATTTGTTTTAAAATCGAAAAAGATTTAATAACATTCAGAAAAACATTTAATTAAAACAGTTAAATATTAGATAACATTCTCAACTACGATAAGTTCATTTGATGGATTAAAACCACAATAAGGAATAAATTTATCAGAGCAAAAGCTTTCGGCCTACATTAGCGTCACTCGCACCTGATAAAAAGCTTAGTATAGTCCGAAAGCTTGCATGTATTTCTATTATATCTATTTCTTAGTGTGGCTTGATTCCCCAATCCCATGGTTATTAAATACGTGCCAATTAATCCAGATGGTGAATCCACGCATCCATATTTGCAATAATTATTATTATATTTATATTTTTGGTAATAAATTAAATGGTTGATGCAATTATGGCATGGTTGGTGTAGGACTAGCCATGTGAGTTGGTTTGCAGATATTTAACCACGTATTTAGTTGGTTTAACCCAGTATTTTTCTCAGTGAAGCGGAGTGAACTGTTTGATCTTCACTTTCATGACATACTTTTAAGACCATAAGTGAGCATAATATGAAGCGTAAATTGCACATACTTGAAAAAAAGTGTCCTTGAAGATATTTGAATACTGAAAAGAGTTTTTTTTTTCAAATATTTGTATTAGTGATGAGAAACCTCCCAGAATAAAGTAGGCGATTGCTTTCCACTCAATATCACTCCCATTTCTATCCTTGGTCCGCAATTGAGAATGGCCAAAGTAAGAAAAAATCCACATTTAAGAAAAGGGTTTCTTGATTTGACAAAAAATGTAACAGAAGTAACTTTTATTATGGTACGTAATATGCACTGTAGAGGTAAACAAAATATTTGAAATAGTTAGTTATTTAATATCGAGTTCCCTTTCTACGGTCTTCATGAAAGTCTGGGATACATGTTGGCTAAGAATTTTATTTTATTTTTACTATTTTTACTAGTCAGGAATTTGCCAAAATTAGTTTAAAATTAACTTTCGAGATACCATGGATATGGGAAGAGCTTTTGGCTTTGTAGTGGATGACGAAGGTCTTCTCGGATGCGCTCAGTAAGATTAAATATCAGGGCTTCTATATAAATTCCCAGGAAAGAAACTCCACCTCCTTTTGTTTCCTCTATAGTAACTGTTTGGAGGTGTGACACGTAGAATGTGTTTATTTAATTGTAAAACATCTCATCAAGTAATACAATAGTAGGAAATTATTCACAAACAAGAATATATATTTACCAGAAGTTCCAAGGCATCTTTCGATAAGTATCATGCGGTTAAGTGTTTCCAACATCCCGAATCACCGCCATACCATTGCATTAAAACCACCGAATTGATTATGAGTTACAAATAGTCATTCTCTCTACCCATTTGCGTCTATTCAGCGTGAATTAATTAAATTGAGACTCGACCGAGAACAGAATAGATCTCCAAAAAGTCATTGGTCTATGTGTCATCTCGTTAGGCCACGTTAATCTTTGTTCTATAATAGCAGTTGTAAGACAAAAGTTTCCACCAAGTGGTTTATGCAAACGAAACTGAGTTCTTTGTGATGCCATAATGTGTGGACTGAATTTCAACTGTCTTCCTATGTCTGTTCTGTAACCAATGATGGTCATTCTCGTAGAACGCTAGCTTCTCGTCTGACAAAAATAAAGGCCAAAGATTTCCATATATCTGCTTTTCACTCTGACCTCAGTCTGATTTTTACAATCACCTAACTACCGGAAAATTGTGATATCAGAGTGTACCAAAAGTTACCGGAGTCTAAATTAAAAATTCTAATTTCCTGAATAGAAATCGAGGCTCCTTTAAAAGCTTGCTTTAAGTTTCTTCTTTCGAGTGGCATACAAGACATTCCCTTTTCATTACATCTTATTTCTCATTTTAGACATCAGACATTTCCCATAGACATCAGAGACAGGAATGTTGGAATGGTCATTGGCCTTTGTAAATGATACGTGTTTCAGGGTTGTAAGAGTGGAAACTTGAAGGTGTATGCCACACAAAAATTTAAACTCTGTGACGCAAGCATGCTGTCACGTCTCCTGCTGGTGTTTCCTACTTTTTTTATTTTTGTCACGATTTTGTCGAGAGAGATGTCGAAGTGTGGTAAAGTGCCTTGTATATCACTTGAAAGCAGAAGCCTCAATATGATAATAAAAACCCATTCTAATAGACAGAATTTATTCCCACAACAGTTTCGATGCCCGCTGGTATCCTCTTCGGGTGGATACAGAAAACTTTTTCTGTATCCACCCGAAGAGGATGCCAGTAGCATCGAAACTGTTGTGGAAATAAACTCTGTCTATTAGAGTGGGGTTTTATCATCATATTTTGACCTTCACGTAGAAAAGTGAAGTTTTTTGTATTCAGAAGCCTCAAGTTTTAAAATAAGGTCTTAATATTAAAAACATTATTATTACTTTAATTTAGATTCGCATAACTTTGGGGACACCCTTTTATCACGAGTATAAACATCCGAGACGTCTTTGACAATCCCCAAACTTCCTTTACACATACATATGTTACCCAAACATAGTACGTGCACGCCAGCACTCGTAGCTCAGTGGGTAGCACCTTTTCTCTGTAAGGAAAGTGAAGACACTGTGGTCGGGGGTTCGACTCCCGATGTTGCTGGTAATAATTCTCCGGAAGTTAATGCAATGGTCCACATTAGTTTGGTCTGGGAGCTGTGCCGGTTTTTGGCCTTCCTTACTGATTATTATTAGCGCGTGCACCGTAGAATCAACTGTTCCGACAATTTTTGTGGATACACTCATTTTCTACAGGAAGTATCAGATAGCGCTGGAGATCCAGCCCAGTATAGGAATGAGAGTATAAAATTTTTTATTTAAAGTCTAATTATGCGAAATAGCTTTGCTACGCGATCAAATTATTAGGAAACTTCCGGTACTGTTTTATCACGTTTCAGATTTGAATGTTAAAATGTTTGGATTTTTCTCGAATCTCCTCCTGTAAACTATAATGCCCGGGTAAGACGACATGCCCAAATATGTCAAGTAAAGATTAATAACTCACAAATGAAATAAGCAGTTCTAGCTATCATCGGAATTATAATTCAAATGTTGGGGGTTCTTATCTTTGCGGGTTGGTGCATAGCGATGCAGGGCACATTAAATGGAAGAAACAACCAACCACAAATCATAACCAAAATGAAGGGGTCATAAACATAAGTCATAAACAAAAACTCAATGTAACAATTTATAATTTTTATTTGAGAAAAAATAATTATACGTAATTGAATTGGATCTCTTTCGAGAAATATACAGAGATATACATTCTTCAGGCCATTTTGCTATATACAGCAGCTAAAACAAAAAAAACCCTCAAAGAAGTCAAAGTAAATCATTAATGTATACAGATTCATACAATATTCATAAGTGTATCCTATACGAATAACATAAGCACAACGAATAGCAGTTTCATAAGATAAGATAAGATAATTTCTTCCAAATAATCATTACATGAAAATACCACGTTATTAATATAAACTTTTTTTTTTTTTTTTTTACATCATTACATTACATTGGTATAATAAGCATTTTGAACTGTAAAAATGGAAAGGTGTTCGAACCTCTACTCATCCTTTTGATTCTGTTCTTTAAAATGAACTAAAAATGATGGTTTAAGTATTGTAAATGTATTATTATTACTTTTAATAATAATGATATGGGCTTAAAATTTATATTACAAATTATAAAAATAAGTATTATATATATATATATATATATATATATATATATTGAAGTTATGTCAGCCACTGCTAATCAATAAAATGCTCTCAATGAAGAGAAAAATTGTAATAAACGCTTTCGGAAAATTACGTTGTCCTCATCAAGTTATAGAAAAAAGAAAAAAAAGGGGAAAAAGATAAGAGGAAAGAGAGAAACATTTAATACGAGTTGGGAATTGGCGGTCGCTTTAAATACCTCTTTCTTCCTCTTTATCTTCTGTTCTTGTAATCTGAGGAGGGTAATTTAATTTTTCAAATTGCTGCAAACGTCTATCAACATTTTAAACCATGGAATTTTTTTATCTCTCTCTCTCTCTCTCTCTCTCTCTCTCTCTCTCTCTCTCTCTCTCTCTCTCTCTCTCTCTCTAATTAATTTACTTCATGATGTTTTTAGTATTTATTTATAAGACTTATTGAAGGTAAATACAATATCAAATGTACTCATGCACTTTTTCATATGCTATCAAGTTTTAATTTCAGTTGTAACCGTAAATATAATTATTGTGAAATTGGACTTATTTGTATGGTAATTATATTTGTAATTATTTGACTGAATAAGAATTGAACCAAATCCCCAAGTGTGCTTTAGCGGTTGTTTCTGTACTCGACTTTCCCCGCTTTGTTTGAAATCTTTAAACTTAACTGGAATGTTTTAAAAAGTTTTTGGAAAACGTGTCGATCACAGGAAACAGTGTCGATCAGAGGAAACAGTGTCGATCAGAGGAAACATCGTCTATTTTCTGTGTCGAGCAACAATCTGAAACCTTTCTCTCTGGTCTTGCTTACATTATAAACCTATTTACACTTAGAAGCGAATCACTACAAGGCCCTGTTGGTGTCGTTTAACTCCAGGGAATAATGTAGTATCAGAAATCGTCGTACAGACTGCTGTACTGCGGTACTGCGGTATTACGATACTACTATCTCATGGGGTACAAGCGATACATACGGTCTTTATGTAAATTTAATATTAATTTTTATTATATTTTATGAATGTGTGGTATACGAAACCGCTGTTTTACCATATTTTTATAACATTTTAAAAACTATTCTCTAAAAAACATTTAAGAAAAATTTAAAAAAATGAAAAGTTTGGTTGTTTTCGATCGAGTTTAATGAAATACTTAAATTTTAACTTGATATTTTGAAATGAGGCTGTTCTAATTTTCGTTAGTTATATCTTTTGAATATATTTCTTTCTTTTGTGAATTTGGAGCTTGAGCCTTTGATGATATATTTTCTGCTAAAAGCGTTAATTAAAAGTTTTTATCAGTTTATATCCGATTTGACCTCAAAATCAGTTGTTGTTTGACGTTCAGCTTTAGTTTTGTTTTATAATTTAGTTTTTTAGTGCTATACTGGTATACAGTTTATAATTAATAAGGAAATAGCAGTGGCGTGCCCGCAGGGGTTTCCTGGTTGCCCAAAAACACCCCCTAAGATCCTAAATTAATTAATTATTATTATTATTATTATTATTATTATTATTTTATTATCCAGGTTGCCTGCTTCAGGCAACTTTTATCGGTAGAGCAAGCCCCTATAACTATACAAATAAGCGTTTTCGAAAACCATGGACGTCACGAAGGTTCAAATTATGGAAACACCCCTTTCTAAAATCCTGGGCAAGCCCTTGAATAGTCGCATTACACTTTTTGCGTTCTTGTGGCTTGATCTTATCTGCGATTCACGCAATCAATAAAGTTAAATTTTTAATCTCGATTTTACACTAAAATTGAATTATTTTTTAACGTATCATTGACTGAAATACAGATACAGTTTTAGCCCTTACGTTACCTTCCTACGTTTGTTCAATGCAAATACTTCGTCTATGAACTGTTAATACAGTGTCTTAATTAAGAGTTCGTTCAATTTCTGTTAAGAATCGTTCAATTTTTCACTACTGAAGCGAAGCGCTTCTCTCGTGGACATACGAAACATTTTTCATCAGTAATTCCACATAAATTCAACATTAACGATTCTCTCTTCCTGTTTTCGTCCTCACAAAATACAAAAGCCGAAATTCAAATGTTGAACTATGAATATTAATCTGATTACTGCAACTAAATAAGAAACATGTACAGCCTCAAATTTATTATTAGGGCGGGCGGGCGGGCCACATTTCGTTGGTTTGTTTGTGTAAAGAAAGACACAATTCTTGGTTTTAACACACACACACACACACACACACACACACACACACACACACACACACACTTATATATATATATATATATTTTTTTTTATGCAGGAAAGAGGGGCCAAGGGCAAATGCCTCAAAAGCATTCTCCCATAAAAGGAGAAGAGAGCCAAAATCGAGGTCCACGGTTTTCGAGATGCCTAGACACTGCGTTTGAAAGATGGGGTCATAGACAGGAAAGATGGACTGAGGAAGATTGTTCCAGAGTTGACCGGTTGAGTAGATGAAAAACTGAAAATACTGATTAACCCTTGCATTAGATAGTTAGACAGAATAGGAATGAGAAAGTGCAGAAAGTCTGGTACTGCGTGCTCTCCTTAAAGGAGGAGGCATGCAGTTAGAGAGTTCAGAATAGCAATGTCCGTTATGATAGCGATAGTAAAGAAAGAGTGAGGCAACATTGCGGCGAAGAGAGAGAGATTGAAGACAATCAGTAAGAGGCGGGGAATTGATGAGACGAAAAGCCTTTGATTCCACCCGGTCAAGTATGGCTGTGTGGGTCGAACCACCTCACACATGAGAAGCATATTCCATACAGGGGCGAACAAGACCCCTGTACAAAGACAGCACCTGAGTGGGGGTGAAGAAACCGCGGAGGCGGTACAGCACACCTAACCTCTTAGAAGCTGTTTTAGAAAGAGAGTATATGTGATCGATCTTTCCAGGAAAGATCACGAGAAAAGTAAATGCCAAGAATGTTAAGAGAAGAAGAAGGATTGATTTGTGTGTTGTTGAAGGCAAGGGGATAGTCGTGTGGAAGATTGTGACGAGTAGACAGATGGAGGAACTGAGGTTTTGAAGCATTGAAAGCCACAAGGTTTTCTCTGCCACAATCAGATATAGCAGAAAGATCAGAGGTCAGGTGCTCCATAGCCGCCTTACGCGAATCATGAAGTGACTGCTGTGAGGGACTCTTTGCGAAGCGGGTGGAGAAGTGAAGAGTGGAATCATCGGCAAAGGAGTGAATAGGACAGGAAGTGCGAATTGAAAGATCATTAATAAATAAAAGGAAAAGAGTGGGTGACAGGACAGAACCCTGAGGAACACCACTGTTGTGTGTATATATATATCCCCGCAAGGGGGTTCTAAGCTCGTGCTCTTGAGTGCTCTTTGTGCTCATTTGTACGTGCTTGTTCCTGGAGGTTTCACGTGCGCCCTCCCGGCCCTAGCACCCAAGGATGATGGGGCTCGACCCTGCAGTCCTTGTCATCCTTGGTCTTTTTCCACTTCGACTGTCCCCTCCACCCTTTCTTTTTCCTCTGTCTTTCCTCTCACTTTTTCTTTGTTTTTCCTCCGAGATATGCCCTTTTAAATAGAGGCGAATCGGTTCTTCCCGAACTTTAAAAAAAAAAAAAAAAAAAAAAAAAAAAAATATATATATATATATATATATATAAAAATACTTATATATATATATACACACACACACACAATATATACTGTGTATATATATGTTTCTTCTCTCTCTCTCCTTGCTACCTTCAGTCTCAATAGTTCATGCAGTATTGTTGATGAAGTGAAAAAACAGCTTATTTCATTATTTAAAATATCACGTCAGATTGTTTTTCCAAGATTTTAATAAAATGTTCCGTTTTGATATTTGTTTTCCACGATTATTGTTTTATTATCAACAGCAGTGAAACTTTTAAGATTTTTTTTTTTTTTATATAAAAGTTAATGATAAAATTGATCCAAATTAAGGTCAAATCTACAATAAACTCAAAAGCTATTTAACTGACATCTTAGAGAGGTATTCCTGTACAAAAACCACAGATTTGGACAGCAGTGCAAACTTTACAGCAAATAGGAAACAAATGAACTACATTTTTCGACTAATACAAGAAATATGAAGCGAGTTACGTATTTAAAAGTTACTGTTTGGAAACCCTAAGCGGTGTGCCAAATGAAATAAAATTAGAAGCATGGTTTAACGAAATTGCCCACAGAATGAATGACAGACAGTTCATGGTATACCCAAGCATCGTTATGTCAGAGTAAATTGGTTCATGTCGTGTCAGGGTTAGTCCGATTAGGTCAGACGCGGTTATGTTAAATTTAGGTTCTATTATATCAAGTTAAGTCAGGTTAGGTTCAGTCGGTTCGATTTAGTTTAGTCACGTAAAATCAGTGTATAGATTAACTTAAAATCAGGTTTAACTTAACCTGCTTAGGTTACGTCA
>JAJOZX010002707.1:215000-250000 GCA_023014485.1 Bathynomus jamesi | reverse complement strand
CATTCAAGCCATCACATTCATGATTTTTGTACACAGTGTTAGGGTTTCAGACTTAAAAAAACAAACAAAAAAAAACACATTTTTTTGATTGTATTCTTCTCGTAAATGGATTTTAAATGTCTTTATACAAAGACATTTTTTTTCTTTTTTTCTTACACAACACGAAATTTATAAAAGCATACAAACCATTTTAAGTGTACTAAAACACCTAGTTTTAGCTACATGTATGTATGTATGTATATATATCGTCGTTCTAAAAACGTCTTGTTGCGTCTACTTTGAAATGAGAGCTTTCGAAATAGGATTAAATATATATAATTATAGTCTGAATATAAAATATCTACGAAAAATATACTCGTACTAGATTCAATTCATTGGCGTATATCAAAATAATTTTAGAGATTTTCATGAAACTTTACAAGTGTATTTATTATTATTATTGTTATTATTATTATTATTATTATTATTATTATGTAGTAGTAGTAGTAGTATAGTAGAAAATAAATTTCAGATGATCTTGCTTACTAAGGAAGTGAACCACTTTATTTACTTCCGATGTACTGTATTAACATTGTATTCTTTAAATACCTTGTATTTTGCAGAGGACATTTTGGTTCAATTGTACTCTCAACTTGAAACTAGACGCAGTAGATAGTTCTTAGTGTATAATATATATATATAAAAATATATATATTACACAAGGAAGAAAGTAGTTAGATTTTATACAGTTTTACATAAAAATTAAGTATATACATATTCCTAAACTGCGAATTTGACACTTTGATCGCACCTAATAACACTCACGAGTTCATTGCTCGTTGGAATGGCGATAGAAACCTATTTAAAGCGGATGATTTGCTAAATAATAATGAACAACACAAAGTCGGACACGAGGATGTTACTCGTGTCCAAAATCAACGAATGAAAACTGTTATTATTTCGTTTAATGCTTTTCTTCTCTGTTAACATAATGCCGGAACTCGTAAGAACGGCATTACTAATTCTTAAATGAAGAAGACCCCCATCGTATACATTAATTTTATGACCCTCGTTCATTATAATAAATCAAGTGATATAATCAGTGACTAGTCGGCGATCAATTAATGACCAATCAATAACCCATTAATAATCAGTCAACGACTAGTCATCTACCAGTCAGCGTCTAATGAGTGACCAATCATTAGCCAGTCAGCGACCAGTCAGCGACTAATCGGTAACCAATTAGCGACTAGTCAGCGATCCTGATATTACGACTAATCCTGTTCGCTGAAGTTAATCACGCATGACTGAACGTATAAAATAAACCTTATTCTTTATGAGTATTTCGATTCAATTTTTAGCAATTTTACGCAGCTATAACGAAGACTTTGTTGTAGGACTGACACTTCTTAGTGTTTGCACAACAAACTACGAAAAAGTCACTGCGTGGAACTAAACACTTAGTTTATATTTAGAAGCGAAACAATATGATGCAGACATCGAACATAATACTGTATATATGAAAAGTAAGATCAGCGTTAAAAATTAAAGAGAATAATATATATATATATATATATATATATATATATATATATATATATATATATATATATATATATATAATACGAGCCTAATATACACGATATATTTTGACTTATATTATTTTACAATAAAAAACAATATATTATCTTGTAGTGTTAATCTCCTTTAATCTTTATAATCCCTTAATTTACTGTAAATATAATTTAATTATAAGTTACAGTATAAATTTTAAATACATATTAATCACGTATGCAATATGAAGCTGTAATCGTAATATTTCATTATTTATAATTGCAATAATACACGCATTATTGCCCATTTTTATATTTATTGTCTGAATATTGTCATTATTGCTTGCAAGTTAATATACAGGGTGATTCAAAAGTCAGGTTACATGGGGATATACTGTATTATGTGATGATACAGGGGAATAGTCACATCACATGTTCGATATGGCCACCGTTAACGGCAATGCACTTGTGCAGCCAGCTAGGAATATCACATCAATAACATCTCATAACTCATTTACCTGCAAAGAAACAGAAAAGCCCTATGTAACCTGACTTTTGAATCACCCTGTACTTCTACCGTTTCATTGACGGAGATACCTAATATCTTTTTCTTAAGCTATTACTATCGTTAATGTAAAGTATTATCTAACTGTTGTTCTTGTTATTAAAGATTTCTTTATTAATTTATGTATTTATTAAGTTTATTTAACCAATTAGAACTGTAAAGGTAGTTTAATTACCTGTAACTACGGTAAAATCTAATTGATTTTTTTATTTCAAATAAAGTAATTAAAAATACGAGTGTTTGTATGTTTGCTGAGTAAAGGCAAAACTCTTTTCGGATCAAGTAAAGATAAGCACCCCCAACCTTTTTTAGTTAGCTTTATAAGGCTAACTAACGAAAATATCACGACCTAACCTAACCAATCGTCAAGGGCGTACATTTGACCTAACGATTGGTTAGGTTAAGTCGTGATATTTTCGTTAGTTAGCCTTATAAAGCTAACTAAAAAAGGTTGGGGGTGCTTATCTTTACTTGATCCCTCTTTTCTAATATTATTTGGTAAAGGAATAGAGAAAAATTAAAAGTAATTCCATTTATGAAAGAATATTGGAGTATGACCCTAGTACAAAATATTGGCAATCAAGCTTTAAGATACATTAATTATAACGCAAAATTTTTTTTTACTCTAAATGGGTTCTTTGGCATTAAGAATCTGTACCAGGAGAAAATTGCTATTGTAAGTCAAAGATTCTTTAGATTTCGTCATGAAAATCTGTTCTTGTTGCGCAAATACTACCGTAATCACACCTAACAATTTATACTGTAATACTGTTCTGGACTTTTTGACTGATCGTTCGAAAGGAACAGAAAAATTAAATGATTATTCATTAATTTCATTTCATATAAATATGAATTTTCTTGATTCACACACACACACATATATATATATATATATACACTAAACTTTCGTTTGTGTTGTCTATATATTGCTTAATAGCGTCCCTATTAATGTTTCGTACAATTAACATTATAAAGGGAACAATATTTAGATTTGATTTTAGTCGTACGAGTTGAATAAACAAAAATTACACGAACCTTTGCCGAAAATTTAAAATCTAGAAATGATATTCACTATATATATATATATATATATATATATATATATATATATATATATATATATATATATATATATACACTTTGGAATTTATATTAAACAGAGTGAAAAATTTTGAGACTGATGTATTTTGAAATGCAATTTTAATTTTTTTCCTTGCGCTTAAAAGTTCAAACTTTCGACCAACTCTTTTTGTTCATTATCCTCCTCATCTAAGAGCCTAGGCGAGTCTGTAAAGAGAAAAGAGCATCTATTAATCCAAGTTGAAAAAAGAGTTTATTCATTACATTTTATTATATGTAATTGCATGTAAATATACAGTTGTTAGTACGAGTGTTTTCGTGTATTAATTCTGGGAGATCAATATGATCAATTGATCATATTAACATTTTGATTTAAAAGTGACTTTGGGAAGGATTTTCAAGGCGATTTGAATTATTATTATTATTATTATTATTATTATTATTATTATTATTATTATTTCTTGTGTCATAAATTAGGTAGGTTACTTCTTTAATCGACGATTTTACTGTTCTATTCCTTGCCATTAAGTAGAAGTTGTTGGCATTCATGGTAACCTTTCAGTGCATATAAACACCGCTGCACTCCTCAACAATTTCTTACAAACTCCGAAGATATTCAGGTGAACTTGATCGAATGTCAGCAAAAGGAATAGAACATGAAAACATTAAAGAAGGTGGTCACCTACCTAATTTATTGTTTTTAAAACTATTATTATTAATATTGTTATCAATATCATTATTAGTAGTAGTAGTATTAATAATGATACTGATGCTAGTTGTGTTATATGAATAACACAATGTTTTGCAAATGCGACTGAACAAACTCCAAATGCTTTCAACAACATTCATTTCAATTCGTCAACGCATCGGTGTTTTTCATACGAAAATCATATGAATAGACCATCGACAAAATGGAATGACAAACATGAAAACTGTTTCGACATTGCAAGTAGAAATGAGCGTATGCAGTATAAATAAACAAAGTAGTTTTTCTTAGACATTATGAAGGAAACTAAATGACAAAGCGTTATGTAATTGACAGTTATGATTACTCGTTTGACAATCATCAAATAACTTTGTAGTTCCAAATTGCTGCATTAGAGTAACCTCCCCGATTTACGCGCTCGCCATTTGCGCATTTTCGGATTAACGCGGTCCAAAAAATATTCAATTGTTTTTATAAGTAAAAGCAACTCAATCATTACCTTTATTTATGAAAAAAAAATTGAATATTTTTTGGACTGCGTTAATCCGAAAACGCGCAAATGGGGAGTGCGTAAATCGGGGGTTTACTGTATTTATTAAACACAACTATAATAAGTTAATAACCCCTACATCAACCAACCATGTTCTGCAACGTGGATCAGTATAAAGGGAGTGAGTGTAACATGCGTTTTCTCCGGATTAACGTACATACTCGAGTATAGTCGATTAATCAGATTTTTCCAAGGTGACTGAACTAGAACTTGAGGGTGCCATCGCGTCTGTATAATTGTACAGGGTGACCCATAAGTCCCAATCGGTTATAATTAGAGCGAAAATCATCTAGCTGAGCTGACACTGACGTAATCGATTACTTTGAATAATTAATAAATATTTCTAAACTTATTATAAACTTTCTACTTTGTTTGATTTTTTGTATTTTCGCTTCAATTATAACCGATTGGGACTTATGAGCCACCCTGTACGTCAAGAGAGTACAGAAGAAAACTTATTGAAAGTTATAACAATGGTGAAGACTATGTTGCATTGGCTGAACAAATTCTGTATAAATAAACATTAAAAGAACCGAGATTACGACATCTGATCGATTTGGCATTTTATCGACAAGTACATAGTGTGTTAGATTAAGTTAGGTTTGGGGGACATAGGTTAGCGTAGATTAGGTTATGCTAGTTTAGGTTAGGTTACGTTAGATTACTTTAGTTTTTAGAGTGTCGATGTTATGGTCTTGTCGATCTGATGGGTATAAGTGTAAAAGAACAACGGCCTATTCTATTGTTTCAACTAAGTCCAAACGGAACGTATTCAAAGAATGAACCTAAACCCATTTCGTCGACAAAAACCAAACAATCGCGACACTTTAAAAAACAAACTTAATCTAATTTAACCTAGCGTAACCTAGCCTAGCTTGACCTAACCTAACCTAAGTTAATGTAACCCAGAATAAATGTCGAATGTTTGATTTCGTCGATCAAATGTTGTTAATCCGATAAAGCAAACCTCTCTCTCTCTCTCTCTCTCTCTCTCTCTCTCTCTCTCTCTCATATATATATATATATACACACACAGTATATATATATATATATATAAAATAACTTGATTGAAGGGTTTGTTCTTGGGGAACCGTAGCTTAGCAAGGAATAAGAGGACGAAGAGATGGTACAATTTGGTACATGTTTATTTACAAACGTTTCGGAAATTTAAATTTTCCATCATCAGTGCTAAAATTATAAAATAGGATAAAAAAATGAATAAATATAATGAACGGAAACTTACACAATATATTTAAATAAACGTGTAAAATTAATGATGCGTTTATAGGGTATATTTAAGTAATTAAAATTAAAAATAAAATAATATAAAATATAGGAGAGTGATCAATCGTCAAAATATAAAGTTAAATGCGAACAAAATTGAGAGGAGTCTTACCAGGATGTTATTATCGGAGTAAGGGGACTAATTGAGCAGAGGGTTGGGAATGATTGGTTGTTGGAAGGAGTCCATATTAGAAAAGTTGGAGCCAGACGGAGTGATGGTGGATTTCTTCTCAGTGGTAGGATATGACAGTTTATTTGGCTATGTTTAAGTTAAAGGCAGAACTATAGTCGTTGAGAGTTGGTTTAATACTGAGGATTTATAGGGATTCCAGAATGCGGAGGTCGGTTAGATGATTGGTTGTGTTAATAATTTTGAAATTGGAGGAAAGTAGTGGGTGGTTGTGAAGGCGGCAGTGATCCCTTATTGCTGATTTAGAGGGTTTATTTAAGGGCTGCGATATTCTGGTAGAAATACCGCGATGCTCGTCCACTCTTGTTTAATATTGGCGAATGGTGCTGCCAATATAGTTCGCTTTGCAGCGAACACAGTTGAAAACGTAGATGGTGGACGAAGCAAGGGGCTGAGGTGTTTTTTCTTTGTGGTTGAGGTATGATTTGATACCTTTATTGTTGGTGAAAACGAATTGAAAGTTAATTTGGGGGTAAAAAGGGGTGAGTAGGAGACGGAGTTCTGAAAGTATTTTATGACTGATTTGGGCGTAATAGGGAAAGGAAAAGTATTGCAAGTCTTTTTGAACGGTGGGAACTTTAAGCGGGGAAAGGGGTTGATAAATATATTGAAAAAATTTCTGGTTAAAAATTGTAAAAGATGTTTTGGGAAGTTGTTAATGCCAAAATTACCGTATTTCCCGGCGTATAACGCGCACTCTAATTTTGAAGAGAAAATTATTTTGAAGAGAAAATTTAGGAAAATAAAAATTTAGGAAAAAATATCCCTCCTACCTCACTTCACATGTACAATTTTAACGAGTTAATTTTAACATGTACATGATGTTTGGAGTATTTTTGGGGAAAAAAGTGCGCGTTATACGCCGGGAAATACGGTATGTATGAATGCTATTTCGTTGTGGAGAGATAAGTACGAAGAACAAAGTTGTTGTTGTTATTGGTTAGCCGATCAGCCCACCCTGATCGAGCAAGCCGGAGGCACGCAGGTAACCGATCGCCCTCTCCGGAGTAGACCAGAGGTTCAGCGTACTAGTGATGTTGTGTTGTGTTCGTTGTTGCGCTAGAGCGGTACAGTCTGTCATAATGTGTTCAAGTGTTTGTGGTGTGTCCTGGTACAGGTGGCAGGTGTCGTCTGTAGAGTTGTCTAGTCTGTGTTTATGTCTGTAAGTTGGGGTGATGGCCACATCAGAATCGTGCTAAGTTAACTCGATCCAATCTGCTCAGGCTGATCTCTGACCTGTCAATGGGTGGCGGCTTCGACCTAGGACCGCATTCGGACTGAGTCGCGTCAGTGCTTTGTGGGTTAGGTGTGTGTGTGTGTGTGTATGTGTTTTCTGTTCTGTGTGATGTCTGTGGGGCGTGGTATGGAATGGAGTATTTGGTTATAATGTCTCACTGGTGTTACCTTAATTAATGGTGTGAGGTATTGGTGAATGATTGTACATGTAGTGGCAAGGGTGTTGTGGGTTAGTTGTCGCTGCTGCCATGAATTGTGTTCCCCTCATCTCTAAATGTTCCCTAACTTTCAGTATTTTTGTTTCTGTGTGCAAGTGTTCTATTGGTGTTGCTTGAGTACATCCTGTAATGATACGAAGTGCGTTGTTTTGTATTGTCTGGAAGGTGCTTATGTGTGTGTTTCAGATAATGGGTGCCCAGCATGGGCTAGCATAGTCCATAACTGAGCGAATATATTGTTTCTATATGAGTGATGTTGTTTCCTGCTGGTGTCCAAAGTTTGTGCCTGTTAGTATCCTAAGCGTGTTAAGTCTTGACGTACATTTGTTTTTAATGTCCTGAATGTGGTTTGCAAAAGATAATGATGTGTTGTATGTGACCCCAAGTATTTTGGTCCTGTGAGTGTGTGGAATGTTGGTGTTGTTTAGTGTGGGCGCTATTTTGAGTCTATTGTGTGTGAGCCAGTCTTTTATACTGTTTATGTATGTCTGTAGGTTATTTGTAGCGGTGTCGATGTTGTTGTGGATGGATGTTAGAGTGATGTCATCTGCATATGATGATAAGGTAAGCTTGTTATCTATGGGTGTTGGAATGTCATGCATATATAAGTTGTGAACAGTGTTGGTGAGAGAACAGAGCCTTGAGGGACCCCGTTCGGAAAAAGCTTGTTTTTGGATGACTTGCCATTAAGTGTGACATGTGAGTATCTTCCTGAAAGATAGTTGCTCAGCCACCTTTTGGTTTATTGTGCATGTTTGTGTCGAGTATTTTGTTTATGAGAGGGAATCGTGGGATAGCATCAAATGCTTTACTAATGTCTATTGTTGCTAATAGTGTACGTTGAGCTGGTAGTCTGGAGTTGATGCCATCCATGATGTGCTGCGTGAGGTTAGTGAGTAATGTCGTGGTTGAGTGGTGAGGTCTGAATCCATGTTGAGTAGGCGATAGTGGTATGTGTGGGCTGGTGATTTGTAAGATTAGTCTTTCTGTTACTTTGGAAGGTGTGCATAGCAAAGTAATGGGTCTATAGGAAGCTGGTTCTGTTGGATTTTTGTTTGGTTTGAGTAGTGTAATAATTTTATCTTGTTTATCTATGTCAGGAATAATACAGTGTTGGTATGAATATGTGCTGATGTTTGTGAGAGCTAGTATTCCCTGTGGGCCCAAGTGTTTAAGGTGTATGTTAGATATGTTGTCTGGTCCAGTAGCTTTCGAATTCTTAATGTTCTTGATGATCTTGGTGGTCTGGTCTGCATTGAAGGGTGTAATGGTCGTGTCGAATCTGTAGGTTTTCTTTGTCTGGCTGTTTGTCTGTCTGCGTGTTTTTGGTTGTTGTCTCTGTTTAAGTGATTTATCTTTGCGTAGTGATTAACTAGAATGTTAGCTTGTTGTGTATATGTTGGGATATTATTTTGGCTGCGACAGATAGCCGCGTGTGAGGTGTGAATGCCGCTGTTAGAGTGGGTAATGCTGTTTATAGTCTTGTATAGCCTGGATGTATCTGTGGAGTGGTTTAGTGTTGTTATGAATTCCCTAAATGTTTCTGTTTGTTTTACTTTGAGTTTTGTTTATTTCTGTGTTGAGCTGTTGTATCTGCTGTTTTATGGCTTCTGTGTGTGGTGTTTGTGTGTTATGTTTGAGGTTGTTACGTTGCCTTATGAGGTGGGCTATTTCTCTAGTGTAATTTGGGTTGTATTTCCTAGTGTTGCCCTTGGGTATGTATTTGTTTGCATTATTGATGATCTGGGAAGAGCAAAGTTGATGGGCGTGGTGGATTAAAATTTTGATGTTGTTTATTTTATATGGTAAAGGGGTGTGACTTAGGTAATTATTACCTAGGCCTGTGCATATGGGTTTTCAATATATGGGGGTGCTGAATTTGTTGTTTTGTTTTGTTATTGTTATATCTAGGAAGGGTAGGGTGTTATTGGATTCGTCTTCTTTGGTGAACTTAATGTTTTTGCGTTGGGAATTAAGATAGTTAAGAGAAAGGGGACGTGGTTGGCATGAAAAAGGAGAAAGGTGTCGTCAACGTATCTTTTGTATAGGTGTGGTTTATAGTGGGTGGGGCAATGGCCTAACCAGTTATTTTCATGGTGACTGAGAAAAATGTTGGCTAAAGTGGCACTTAAGGGGGATCCCATAGCTAGTGAGTCGGTTTGTTGATAAAGTTGTTGATTAAAAAAGAAATAAGTATCTGAAGCGGCAAGCGTTAGCAGTTTGGTGAATTCTTGTTTCGTTAAATTAAGGATTGTGTTCAGATTGTTGGCAAATAGATTGTTGATACAGATGTCGATCGCTTCTTTAATGCGAACGTTGGTGTAAAGGGCTACTATATCGAAACTATGCATATGGAGGTTGTTTGAATTATTTATGGTCAGTATTTCTTTAGCGAATTCATAGGAATTGGTGACGGAATATTCGTTTTGGGTTAAGGTGGGAATTAAGAAGTTTGCTAGTTTGTAATTGTGGGTGATGTAGGTCGAAATCAGCAATAAGGGATCACTGTAATAAGAATTACTGCCACCTTCACAACCACCCACTACCTACTTCCCTCCAATTTCAAAATTATTAACACAACCAACCATCTAACCGACCTCCCCATTCTGGAATCCCTATACATCCTCAGTATTAAACCAACTCTCAACGACTATAGTTCTGCCTTTAACTTAAACATAGCCAAATAAACTGTTATAGCCTACCACTGAGAAGAAATCCACCATCACTCCGTCTGGCTCCAACTTTTCTAATATGGACCCCTTCCAACAACCAATCATTCCCAACCCTCTGCTCAATTAGTCCCCTTACCCCGACAATAATATCCTGGTAAGACTCCTCTCAATTTTGTTCGCATTTAACTTTATATTTTGACAATTGATCACTCTTCTATATTTTATATTGTTTTATTATTAATTTCAATTACTTAAATATACCCTATAAACAACACACCATTAATATCACACGTTTATTTAATTGTATAAGGTTCCGTTCATTATATTTATTCTTTTTTTTTTAATCTGATTTTATATGACGATGGAAAATGAAAGTTTCCGAAACGTTTGTAAATAAACATGTACCATCTCTTCGTCCTCTTGTTCTCTCTCTCTCTCTCTCTCTCTCTCTCTCTCTCTCTCTCTCTCTCTCTCTCTATATATATATATATATATATATATATATATATATATATATATATATAGTGTATATACTGTGTGTATATATAACCTTATTGTTTACGGGTCTTGAATGTTTACGCAACGTAACGATCGCATTTAAAAATTATTAAATACGTTGTAATTTTTTATGTATATTAACCTTTCTTGATTTCATTTTAAGTTTGTCAAGTGGTAATGAAAACCGACAGATATCACGTAAAATGTCGATATTTAAAACGTGACTGTCTTTTAAACTTGACGACATGTCAAAGGTGGAATGATTTGCCAAAATGTTGTGTTTCGCTGTCAAATTGATCAAAACTTTGTCAAAACTGGTGATACTTTGTCAGTTTGGTATATATTTTGTTCTATCTCATTTGCAAAACACTGTATTAATAAGAGGGAAGATCTACCCTTTGACAGGTATTTTAAATAGAGTATTTTTCAATCTATCTTTTACTTTTCTTGAGCGCAAACGATCTCCAGTGGGCAATTTCTTTTGGTGGAATTTTTTTTTACCAAAGAAATGGTGATTTCCATGCGAGTTTTGCTTCTAAAAGCTCTGCAAGTAAGTGGACAGGACAGGAGAAACTAAGAAACCTTAATAATGAAGCAGTCATTAATATCTCTCTCTCTCTCTCTCTCGGTACGGTGGCTTTGCCAGGCTACGATGAAATGATGCATCGACGAAATGACTTCTTGTACATAATAAATAAAAAAAACTTTTAAAAATGCATCGCGTTGATTAGATTAGTAGTTTAGTATTCACGCTATCCTATATTTTCCACTGTCTTTTAATGCATAACTGAGTACACGAGATACAGAAGTGATCAGTCTTTCCTCAGAAGTGATTAGTCTTTCCTTGTGAACAGACGTGTTTTATCGAGTGTCCAGTGTTACCAATTGAATAAGTGGTTCTCGTTGAAGTGTCTTTAAGAAAATAGTGTTTGGTGCATTCTTAGCTAAATTACTTCGTGTTACTAATCATTCATTAACGAATATATTTCATTTATTGACTTTATTCATTACTATACTATTTGATTAAACCAAGGCTAGTGCACGTGGCTTGCCTTGTTTGCTTTTCGAATCTATTAGAAAACGAGGTTTCATAAGGTTCATTTTCCCTTGCTACGGGGATCAAGTATTCGGTCGAATAGCGGACAGATAAGTTTTATTAATATTTTTCTTTTACAGATCTTTCGTCGGTAGCTTAATTAAGTATATATTTATTTAGTATAAATTTGTTTTACAAGAACCTGTTTTGCGTTTCAAGAACATTCTGCGGGCTTGCGCAGGTGACGGCACAATAAGCACGCGGTAGACCTACGTTGTAATTTATTAATTTCCAAACGCTCTTTTTTTTTTAATTAATTAAGAGCATGGCTCCCGTCAAGTATTGCAGTCGCTGTGAAGGGAAATTTGCCGCTTACGCGTTTACAATGGCTAATAATAATGAACAGTTAGTTTGCAGGTGGTGCTCAAGCATGGAAGTCCTGAGGAACGAGTTAGAACGTGAGAGGGAGGCCAGAGTGAGGCTTGAAGAAAGGGTGATGCTCCTGGGCAAAATTAGAATCCCTTGAGACTCCAGTTACGACCCCTCTTGCCTCAGTTTCTACTAATATAAATAGTACTAATAGCCCTCTCTCTTACCCTAGTTCCCAATCCTTCGTTCAAGTGAGTAATGGAGCCCCATTGAGAAAACCTAAGATTTGTCTACCAGTAATAATAAACAATAAGTTTTCTGTTTTAGGTTTCGAAGATGCTGATAAACCTGAAATACTACTCGTTGGTGATTCCATTGTTCGAGGGCAGCTCGAGGAATTTTGTGGGAGAAGCCCTCGTCGTAGGCGCCGTTACTGCTACCCTGGTGCAAGGGTGGAAGATATAACTAATAGTGTTGACCATTTTACGGACGGAACCTCTGAGGAAAACAACGTATGTTATTCATGTCGGTACTAATAACGTTTTAAATTCTAGATCGGAAGAGCTGCTGGCTAGGTACAGGGACTTACTAGAGTGACTAAAGGAAAAAACTAATAAGATTGTTTTAACAGGTATACTTCCTCGAATTATCCAACGTAGCGATTTCTACAGCAAGGCGACCTATATCAACAATAACCTAAAGTCTCTTTGCCAACAGGAAGGAGTGCATTTTGCGAATTTTTGGAACAGTTTCTACGGCAGGAGGGACTTGTTCCTCGGAGATGGACTTCATCTTAATGACGTTGGAGCTGCGCGTTTAGGAAGACTTTTTCATAATACTGTCTCTTCTTTTCAGGCTGCCGTAACTCGAACGTAATTTCCTCAAATTTCCCTTGCGCTCGCTCGCGAAGGTATCGTAATTACAAACAATTTGAAGATTCTATCCTTAAATGCTCGTAGCCTACGAAATAAAATAAACGAATTTTTTTCTTTAATTGCTTGTGAAGACTGTGATTTAATTGCGATAAATGAATCGTGGCTTAGCACTGAAACACGTGACTTTGGAGGGGAGTATCAAATTAAGGTTATAGACTTTTTGTTAAAAACAGAATAGGTAGGCGAGGAGGCGGTGTTATGTTGTATATCAAAGATAATATTGCGAACGTTATAGAAGTAAAGCATACAATTCCAGAACCGATAGATTGACTATAGCAGAACTTAAATTGAACGATTTCAAACTTGTTGTTGCGGTTATATATAGGCCCCCTAATCAAACAGCTGATACGGACGAAGCGTTATATCGTGAACTAAAGAGAATAATAAGTAGTGAGCAGGCCTTAGTTATGGGTGACTTTAATTGCGCCAACGTGAATTACGATACAATGCAGGGAGACGCGGAAGGTAATCGTTTAGTTAATTTTCTCGAGGATAGCTTTCTTATTCAAAAGGTTGGGGAACCTACGAGGTTGGACAGTATTTTAGATTTAGTAATAACTACGGATGATAGGCTAATCACGATCTTCAATAGAACCGTTAAGCAATAGCGATCACAATATGGTAGAGTTTGTCCTCTCAGTAAGTCACTCGAAACCAGCTAACTCGACTAAAATTCTCAACTTCCAGCACGCAGACTTTTGTAAATTTCGAAATGAATTGTCACACGTCAATTGGGAAAACGTAATGGGGATCTCCAACGCAAAACTAATGTGGGAATCGTTTGAAACAGTATTTAGGACTATAAATGAGGAATGTGTACCGTACAAAATTAAGCGTGCGAAAGTAAACAACAAGCCCTTGTGGTTTACTTCTAGAGTAGGAACATTATAAAGAGTAGAGATAGGGCTTATAGGCTACATAAGTGCGATAAAGACAATTTGTGGTTACGAAACACTACATATCTCTAAGGCGTGAAGCGAAAAGTGTAATAAAAAAGTCCAAGCGCGAATTTGAAATCTCCATAGCTCGTGACGGTAAAGAAAACCCCAAGCGATTCTTTCAATAATCAACAATAGAAATCCAGTAAAAAGTGTCTTGGGCCGTTGAAAAATGTTAACGGAGCTAGTTTCTGAAAACAAGGAAATGGCTACCTTGCTAAAAGAATTTTTTACGTCAGTTTTTTATAGAAGATGTAACGAATATCCCTACGGTCATAGACTAATACCTTTTGATATTGATAAAATGAAAATGCGTAAATCACCGGGCCGGATTCCATATATCCCATACAACTAAAAATTAAAAGAAAGCATTGCTGTGCCGCTAACAAAGATTTTTAATGCGTCTATTTCTGAGGGGTGCGTACCAGATAATTTCAAGTTAGCAAATGTAACACCTATCTTTAAGAAAGGCGATAAAGGTGCGGCAGGAAATTATAGGCCAATCAGTTTAACGTCTGGTAGGTAAGCTACTGGAATCAATAATTAGGGATCGTATAGTCGAACACTTAGAATTGCATAACTTGGTTAGAAATACGCAGCACGGTTTTAGGCGAAACAACTCTTGCTTAACTAATCTTTTAGAATTTTTTCAAAGCGTGGTTGAAGTTTACGATAGTCATCGGGCGGTTGATGTAGTGTATTTAGATTTTTAAAAAGCGTTTGACACCGTGCCGCACAAAAGACTCATTGAAAAAACTAAGGCTCATGGAATCAGGGGTGTAGTAATAAATTGGATAGAAGAGTGGTTGCGAGGTAGGAAACAGAGGTGGTCGTTGATGGAGCGGAGTCGTGTTGGGCTAATGTAGCGAGCGGCGTTCCTCAGGGTTCTGTATTGAGGCCCCTTGCTTTTTCTTATATATATATATATATATATTTAGATGTCGGCCTAGTCATACAGTTTCAAAGTTTGCGGATGACACGAAGCTGGGTGGTAGGGCGATTAATGACGAAGATAGAGGTAAAATCCAGGAAGATCTGAATAAAATCGTTGATTGTCAGTCACATGGCAAATGAGATTTAACGTCGATAAGTGCAAAATTTTACATATAGGTTCGCGTAACGGTAATTTTCGTATAGTATGTCAGGGAAGGGTTAGCAAGCGTAGAGCAGGAAAAAGGTTTAGGAGTTATAGTCACTGGTGATTTAAAAGTAGCGAAACAAAGTACAGCAGCGGTCAATAAAGCGAACAAAGTGCTAGGTTTTATAGCTCGGAATTTTGAGTACAAATCGCGCGATATTATAGTTCTTTTATAAATCATTAGTTAGACCCATTTGGAGTACGCGATCCAATTTTGGAATCCGCATATGCGAAAAGATATAGACAAAATCGAAAGAGTTCAAAGACGAGCAACTAAATGATTCCGTCGCTTAGGTCGAAGTCGTACGAAGGTAGGCTTAAGGAGTTAAAATTGACTACACTCGAGACTAGGAGGCTAAGGGGTGATCTAATCCAGGTTTTCAAAATTATGAATGGGTTCGATAACGTAGATAGAGATAGCTTTTTCGAAATATCTCAATATAATAGGACTAGAAATAACGGGTAAGTTGACAAGTAGAAGGTTCGAGACAGCAGTCCCAAAAACTTTTTTACGCATAGAATAGTAAATAGGTGGAATAGTTTGCCGGTAGAAGTAATTAGTAGCACGTCTATAAACATGTTTAAAAATCGATTAGACGCATATGTTGATAGATTGGGTATAGTTTAAGGTAGTAAAATTAAGGCTTTGTGGTTCGGAACCCACGTAAAATTGTAGGTCCCCTCCGCCACACGGAGGACATGCACAATACACAATTACGAACACAGTTAGGTAGACCAGCCATGAGTGGATCCTGGGTCTTTGTTGGTCTGAAACATTATAACATTATAACATTATAAGTGTATGCATGGTTTGAATAAACTCTGAAGATATTCTTTTCATTATACTTTTTCCTACTTTCCTATAGATCTTCTTTCACCACTATTTTCTGTCAGCAGCGGATGGTGAAAGAGGCGAGAGCCTTGTCTGTTCTGTACTTTACTATTAGTACTATTCCTGTGTGAAAGCTTTACACGTCAATAAGTGTAAGTATGGTAAAAGTTTTCAGTGTTATTTTTTTCATTGCTATTTCTAACTTTTCTACTTCCTTCTTGGGCTGGCCTGGAGTGGATCTTAGGGTCTTTGTTAACCTGTAACTCTGTAACTGTATAAGTCGGAGATTGTAAACACCAGTCGACCAGGGAAGTACTCCTGGGGCTAACGTTATGCAGGAGACAGGGGAGTGCTGGAACTCCCGTTTCTTTTGTCACTGTCCTCCTTAGGTGATCTTTTTCCGTGTCTCCTCTACCCTGTGAGCAGTCCAGCTACTCTCAAACACACACTTCTCCCTCTATTCCTCACTACACATACAGTACATGCATCTTACACACTAGCCAATCTTTTCAAAATTAAAAAAAATATATATTAAGGTTAATATTTGCATTATGGCTCTCTTCTTCTTTTTCTGTGGACGGGCGTTTTTGCGGACGTTCGTCCTTGGCCTCTTCTTTCTGCATAGAAAACTCTCTCTCTCTCTCTCTCTCTCTCTCTCTCTCTCTCTCTCTCTCTCTCATCCTCCTTCCCTGAGAGAAATGCAGAAAAGAGTCATCAATATGTGGATACGCCAGAAATGTTTAATATCCACGCAATAATTTAAAACACTTTTTAGCAGCAAAAAGCAATCCGACGTTTTAGCATCGAAATCAGTTCAGCCACTTTAAAATTTCATTAGGCAAACTATTGAATTATGATTGGGATCGTTCTTTAACGGATTTTCCATTGGAAATTTCATAAAAAATGAAGAATGATGCAAATCAGACAGTGAGTTTGGTAAATGAAGCGTTTGCTGTTGTTGTCATCAACAGACTGAGTAAAATAAATCGCTCACTGTTCTCTCCAGAGTTAGTCCCTCAGTATGCAGTAATGTTACAAGAGAAACCTTTCATCAATACATGTTATTGCTCAAACGCGCTGAAAATCAGTTTGTGTCAGAAAATTAGGGTACGGAAAATTTGGGGAATATATTAAAAACGGGCTTTGTTCGTTATCTTTGTAAAGAAAAAATGCAAATGTTTGTATTAAAAAATATTCTAAGATGAGAAATTTACTGTTCAACCAAAAACTTCACAATGTAAATTACTGTCTATATACTACTAGCAAAAATACTTGCCCGTCTGCGAGCGGGATATTCTTTAAGCGAGTTGGAGTTTAACATTTACGTACAATAAGCTCACTAATCACTTAAATTTCAAATGCAGCTTCACATATTTTACTTAAAGCTTACGAATCACTTCAATTTCAAATACAACTGTCACTTTTTCTTTATCTATCATGGCTTCGATGCACAGCTAAATATTTTGATGGCTACAAGGCTACATTCTTTTCTAAATTTATTCACTAACTTGGGACGTTTATTTTAAAAAGTTTTAGAAGTTCAAAATCTTGAAATTTAAATGCTTCGTGTTTTAGGATATAAAATACTTTGCGATAAATTGGGATAAATTTTTGTGGGGCACCCGATCTGAAAAAAAAAAGTTGTTAAAAACATTTCAGGGATTCCATAGGGTGTTGTCAACAAATTTCATGAAAATCGGTCTAGCCGTTTGGACCCGAAAAAGAGACAGACGGACAGACAGACAGACGGACAGACGGACATGGGGTGAATTATGGTATGACTAGCAAAACTACCCGTCCTACGGGCGGGTTATTCTCTAAGCACGTTAGAGTTTAACATTTACAATTAGCTCCTGAATCACTTAAATTTTAAACTAAGCTTCACAGTTTTACTTGAAGCTCACGAAGCAGTTAAATTTCAAATATTTTTTTTACTTATCATGGTTTCCAAAGCGGAGCTAAAATTTTTGATGGCTACATTCTTTTCTAAATTTATTCACCAATTTGATTTTCTTCATTATTATTATTATTGTTACGGGCGGCAATGTGAAGCTCAAGATTTTCATGACTGCGTTCTTTTCTATAGTTTTATCGCTGTGTTTGGGCCTTCAGGACCAGTAATTGTTGGGGAGAGGGGCTGGTCACACATATATTTTCGTTCATTACTCATCACCACCATCCACCATACGAAGTTAACGGATTCTCTCATCAATTACAACGTTTTTGTTTTTTGCATTTACAAGAATGTATCTCGTGTATGTAATGCTATAATTGCAAAATGTTTTCATTCGTTAAAGAGCGAAATTAGACCCAATGTTAAAGTTTTGGGAATGGGACGCAATATACCCTAATACCAGCCCCCGAAGTTAGTGGGTAACACCATTTACCTATAAGCGAAGTGAAGACACCGAGGTCAGGAATTCGAATGGCGATGGCAATGGCTAATAATAGTCTAGGACAGCGCTGTCCAACTTGCGGCCAATGTTCCCTCTAAGGTGTGCGCGTGTGCGCGCGCACACGCGTTGTGAAACCCGCGCACACAGCAAAATAAAATGCGCACAGGCTCAAGTGTACCATGAGTCACGACAGTAAATGAAGTAATTTCAAAACTATACCGTCACACAAGGTCTGACCATTTGCATCAACATACTCTACAGTATAGTCGCTCTTTTAAGTATTAACCCCTTCCGCCCGACTTCGCCGACGTCCGCGCAATTACGCAATACAGATTTTTTTTAACTCTATGTATTTGCAGTTTTTTCTTTTATACATTAACGCATTGAATATAAACCTTCTCTTTCTTATTTTTGCATAAAAACGAATAGTAATATCTCATAATTCCTAAAAAATAAAATTATTTTTATTTTATTCCTATTTTGTAAATGGATAAAATCATGTATTAATCATGATAGTCTATTTTAAATTGCTAAATGCT
Source organism: Bathynomus jamesi (assembly GCA_023014485.1). Taxonomy (NCBI): domain Eukaryota; kingdom Metazoa; phylum Arthropoda; class Malacostraca; order Isopoda; family Cirolanidae; genus Bathynomus; species Bathynomus jamesi. The sequence goes on along the minus strand of JAJOZX010002707.1, from coordinate 231,286 downwards.
AAAAATTGTTTTGAGAAATGATAACTAAAATAGTCATTTTCAATTAATGTTATTTTTTATTTTATTTCTTTATTTGTTGAATTTTATTTTACTATTTTTTATTTTATTCATATTTTAGAATGGATAAAATGTTTTCTTTTTTAAGAATATATAAAATTGTAAACAGTTTTTTAATACCCATTTAATAGTAGCGTAATGATCAAGCTATCACCTTATGGAAATAATATTTATCAAGTATTTAATATTTATATATATTTCATTTTGAAGAAAATAGCGCTCAGAAAAGTTTGCACAATTTTTCACCATGAATCTAAATGTATGCACAACGAAAATTTCTTGCGCATACGGACTAAAAAAAATTAGAGGGAACATTGCTTGCGGCCCGCGGAATGGACGTTTGCCAAATTTCATTTCTGAATTTTCTTCCCTGTTTTGTCATGTGTAGTAGGGAGAACAACATTCAGCGGGTTCCTAAGTCGTATTAACCAACAGTGTATGATTATAGGCAACATCTTGGCCGCGCTTTATAGAAGTTGGACAGCACTGGTCTAGGAGTTAGCGCAATGGAATGCATCAGTTGACCTGAGCGATGTGCCAGTATCTGACCCTACCGACTAATTAATTATTATTATTATCATTATTAACTTACACTAAGACTGGAATTTTCATCAAGATGCCGAAGATGTTTTCATTAAATAAGTGCCATTTGTTGATGAAATAGTTTCCATCGAATTCATTCATTAATGAAAATAATTTGATCTAATTGGGTAGCGCCATCTATTGGAGGAAATATTCATTAAATTCCTTTTAATGAACTCCCATTTAAGGTTAACTTCATTAACTGCGTGTCTTTACGTACAATTTAATTTTCATATTAATCCACAACAACGTACTAACAGCAATTTAAGTTTTAAGATTAAATACATTAGAAATAAATTTACCTTACTTTGGTAGGATTCGAAATAGTGTCACTGAAGATTTAATTTTATGAACTACCACCTTACTCACTCGACCATGAGACGTTAAAGTACGATGACAGTTTTGTGTATATATATACTCTCTCTTTCGCATTGTTTTTGTACGTACGTTTTATATAATTGTTTATATATATAATATAATATAGTATATATATATATATATATATATATATATATATATATCAGGTTGTAACATAAATTCTGCTCGATTAGAAAACGGACGATAGATAATAGAATAACCTCAAGATAATGTGAAATAGTTTTAGAAATGTTGCAAGATACACGCTGCGACAGGTTCCCACAGGTTTTATCACGATACAGAATGACTTAGGCTAGTGTAGGCTTAGGCTAGTGTAGGATTAGGCAAATGAATATTTTCTCTGGTGTTTTTAATACAGTTACAACGCCACCCCTACGATCCTACAGTAATTGAAAAAACATGGAGCCCACAAAAGAGCATATTCGACATGTGATGCTGTATGATTTCCATAAAGGATCTAACGCTAGTGAATCCGCAAAAAACATTCAAAGAGTTTATGGAAATGATGTTGTGAGCGAATGGATGTGTAGGAGATGGTTTGAGAAGTTCAGAAATGGAGAATTCAGTCTGAAAGATTACACTGGTCAACAAAGATTTTTCATCAGAGTAAAATGTGTATTGGCTGGATAGCATTTTTCACGCTGATTCCAAAACCGCATTCAGATTTTTTCTAGCACGTATAGTTTTCAAGATGAAGGCATATATATAAAAACACAGATTTAACCATTTTAAATAGGCAAAATACTACTATTTCAACATTTGATGTTTATTTATTGTGTTTTTTAGTTATTCATCTTATTTATTTCAATTATCTTAATTATACATCTTATGTATTTCAGGTGTGAGCTTTTATGTCTAGCAGCATTGTGATTCAGGCAACAACGCCGTGCTTTGTGTGTCAAAAGATCAGTCCAGTCCAAGAACTTGTTGTGTCAAGTTGGTGTACATTTTTTTTTAATTTATAGTTTGCTCAGGTCAGTCAACATGCCTCGACAATGTAAGAATGACCCCGACAAGTTCTGTTTCGTATGCGGCCAGTTCACAACTAAAACACAGCGACGAAGTATTACAACCTACATTAAGAAAATATACAAGCTATACTTTGGTTGCCATCTAGGCAAAGGTGGGCACCCGGGCCTCAAAAGGACCGACGGTCCCGGTCCCGGTCCTTGCCTCAAACTGGACCGACGGTCCCGGTCACGGTCCTTTCTGAAGATAGGACCTAGGAACGACTCGGTCCTCGGTCCTTATATATAATATAAGTGAAAAATTTGATTAAAATGAAAAATGAAATTAAAGACACCGGAAATCTTTAATTTTATTAACGTAAATTATAATTAATACAATACATAAATGATGAAAAAAAGTTAAGTTAAATGCTTGAGTTTCCCTTCAAGAAGACTAGCATTTCAAAATGGCTGTCACTGAGCCCTGACCTTTTCGGCTTGAGGACGTCCTTCCCCAAAGAGAAGAGCCTCTCCACGGCGGCACTGGATGGTGCCAGGTGTTGAAACAAGTTTCAGTTCAGTCTCAGTCTTTTCTGAGTCTTCTGGAGGAAACGATCCATCTTCTTTAGAACTTCAAATAATCACTAAACACACTAAAATCACTAAAAAAGACCGTCCGGAATTGCTTAAAAATGGACCGTCGCTCCTCATTTCGGTCCTCACTGAGAAAAGGACCTACTTTCCGCTCACGGTCCTTAAAAAGGACCGAGTTCCTGGAATTCGGTCCTTTTGGAACTCGGTCCTGCCCACCTTTGCATCTAGGTGACCAAGATAAACCATGGGCGCCACATCAAATCTGTTCTGGCTGTTCAAATGGATTACGTGATTGGCTTAACAAAAAGAAAGCTTCAATGCCATTTGCCATACCCATGATATGGAGGGAGCCGAGAGATCATCATGAAGACTGTTATTTTTGTAGTGTGAACTTAATGGGGTTTTCTGCCAAGAACAAACACCAGATTGTATATCCAAACTTGGACTCAGCACGTAGACCAGTAAAACATGATGAAACATTGCCCATTCCAATTCCCCCAAGTGATAGGCTAGATTCTATCATAGATGACATGGAAAGTGATGAAGGTGCAACTGGCGTTTCCGGACCATCTACAGAACCAGAGTACACTTTTGAAGGTAGACATTTAGAGCCTAAAAAGTTAACCCAAGGACAGTTGAATGATCTTGTTAGAGACTTATCGCTGTCTAAAGAGAAATCAGAGCTTCTCGCCTCAAGACTAAAGGAGAACAATTTACTTGAGAACAATGTTCGTATTAGTTACTACCGAAAGCGGAATTTGAATTAACAGCATTCTTTTCAGTAGACGGTCCTCTCTGTTATTACCATGACATCAATGGACTATTTACAGCCATATCTCAGACGTATGTGGCATCTGAGTGGCGCCTCTTTATTGATTCGTCGCAGAGAAGCCTGAAAGCAGTTCTTTTGCATAATGGTAATATAATGCCATCCATCCCCATTGCCCATTCCGTCCATCTAAAAGAGACATATGACAATATGGATATACTATTAAGGCAATCAAATACGACAGTCATCAATGGAATGTTTGTGGAGATCTAGAAGTTATAGGAATGCTTATGGGTATGCAGTCAGGATTCACAAATGGATATGTGAAAACTTTCTTGGAAGCAACAAGTCACCTGCGTATAAGGATGGAGTCAAGAACCTCCTTGATGCCTTCAAAGAAATGGAGTGTCGAATGTCGTTAAATATTCACTTCCTGCATTCCCACTTAGATTTCTTTCCTGAAAACCTTGGTGCAGTGAGTGACGAGCAAGGAGAGCGCTTCCATCAAGATATTCAGATGATGGAGAAGCGCTATCAAGGATATTGGAATGAAAGCATGATGGCGGACCATTGTTGGATGCTGTATCGTGACAATCCAGGCCAAATTTACAAAAGGAAATCACACTCACAGCGCTTTTAATAAAATAATGCATATATTCTTTATTTATAAGTACATTGAATAAAGTATATGATATATTTGTTGTTTAGCATTCCTAAGTGTGATCTATACATCCATAAATTTTCTTATAACAATATCAAAAACTTAAAAATATCAAAACCAGTGTATCTATATAACTCTACGTGCTAGAAAAAAGATAAAACCAGATTCGGAATCAGCGCGAAAGATGCATTAAGAAAAGTGTGATCATGTTTGTGATGAGAAAAAAAAGTTTCATTTTGTTGGCCAGTGAAATTACCAACGAACAGGACGACCAAATGAGTTAGATGAAGAGTTGCTGAAAGCAACAGTGGAGGAAAACCCAACGGTAACTGTAAGAGAACTTGGCGTGCAACTCGGCGTTAGCCATATGACCATTCTTCGTCATTTAAAGCTGTTAGGAAAAGTAGTGAAGGTTGGAAAATGGGTTCCGCATGATTTGTCACCAGCGAATCTTCAACATCGAATCGATATTTGCACATTACTGCATTCTCGGCAACTGCAGGCACCATTTTTGAATTGGATCGTCACTGGGGGTGAAAAATGGGTCCTCTATAACAATATTAAGCGTCGACATCAGTGGCTTAGCCGTGAAACAAAGCCTGAAACTTAGTCAAGAATGGACCCCGTCCAAAGAAAATTTTGCTATGAGTTTGGAATATGCAAGGAATTATTCATTTTGAGCTTCTGCCAGATAACCAAACAATTACAGCTGAAGTCTACTGCCAACAACTCCAACGATTGAAGATGGCATTACAAGAAAAACGTCCTGCATTAATTAATCGCAGAGGTGTTCTATTCCACCAGGATAACGCACGCCCTCACACTGCTCGAATCACCACTGCCCAATTGGAGGCATTTGGGAAAAAATGTCTCATCCACCTTATTCTCCAGACATCGCACCTTCAGACTACCATTTATTCAGAAGTCTACAACACCACCTAGATGGACAAAAGTTGCAATCCAGGGAAGCTATCGAAAACGAAGTGATCGCTTTTTTTAACTCGAAACCAAGGGATCGCTTCGAACGTGGCATAAAAAAACATTTCTACAGGTGAGAGGAGGTTATAGAAAAAGAAAGGAATTATATTGATGATTAATTTGTCATTATAAGTCATTTAATTTTTGTTGTGAATAAACTAAAAATTTGAGCAAATTTCTCCTTATAAGTCATTTAATTTTTGTTCTGAATGAACTAAAAAATCGAGCAGAATATATGTTACAACCTTATATATATACACACCCGTATATGTGTTACAACTCAGAATGGTCTCCTGAGAAACTTTTGTTACACACAGACCGTGCATGGAACAAGGAACTTTTTTGGGAAAATTAATCCACTATAGTTGGAATAAGTAACGAGTAATGCATTTACCATTACTTATTCGAACTACAGTATAGTGAATTTAATTTTCTCAGAAGAGTTCCTTGTTCCATGCACGGTCTGTGAGTAACTTATGTGTATATATATATATATATATATATATATATATTGCAAATCCACAAGGAAAAAAATATATATTCCAAGGTCTTTCGTGTGTGTATTCAACAATATACCTCGTCAGGGAATGAATATTGTTGAATAAACGAAAGGTATTGGAGTAATTTTTTATTTTTCCTTGTGGGTTTGCATCACCCATTCATTTCACGTGTTTAAGTGGGAAATTCGTCGCAAATATATATATTAGGGTGGTTTTATCAGAGGTGGAATTCTATTCCAATTTTTTTTCTTTGCCAACCCATCATCTAGTGCCACTTGGGGTAGAAACTGTAGAGCAGGAATATTTTTATGATCAAACGATATTTAGGACTTGCTCAACTCATTTGAAATTTTACGAATATAAAATATATTGATATTAAATAGGAATCAATGAAATTCTATAAATATATAATTTGGCTACAATAGCCTATTATTATATTTTTCTTGAGGCAAAAAACAAAAAAAAATAAATATTTATATAAAAATAAAAACAAAAACAGTTTATAAAACAATAAAAATAACAAGCAAAAAAAATCAGACCTAAAAAAATTAACAAAAAAAATCACGTTCACAGTATTAAAAAATTGCAACACAATATTAGCGACGCGGGTATTTAACAAATTTGTGATTCTTTCAACTTTTCAGGAGCGAGATGTCGATGACAACAGGTGAGGCCAGTGCCATCTGGTTGGTTGGTGTTACTCAGGCGAACTTTACATCACTGAAGCTCCCATCTCGCCGACAAGTATTGGCTGTTCTATTCCATTTCCACAATCAGCAAAAATTGACTCTTAAAGATAGCGTGTCCAAGACAGCTGATCTCTTGCTTCCAATTTAGATGAAAGCTCGAGTGCCTACAAAAGCTGCTAAACATGTTGTCGAACACATCAAGAAGCTTCATACTGAGTGGCAAGTGCTCAGGACGAATATCAACCGAAAGTCTGCCACAAACCTTGCCAACCAACAAACATTTCAAGATGGATTAGACATCCTCTTCGACATCGGCCACCAGGATGCCATGAAGCTGATGAAAATTGAAGAGGACAGTCAATTACTGGAATCTCAACGGGAGACAGGACAGAGGGGAACGATGGCTGGAGTCGACAGAAAACTCACTCTGCAAGAAGAAGAAATCAAGAAGGAGAGCAGAAAGAGAGCAGAAGCTTCAAAGCGGGCTGCCAAACCGGCTTCATCAAGTGCTGCTGCAGCCGACGTTGCTGTTCTTGAGTTGTCTTCGTCGAGAAACTCGTCAGAAGTGGAGGAAGAGCTTGCACCATCAGAAACGCGTGCTCCTAAACGAGCTCGACTTCGTGGAACTGTAAGTGTAGTGACACCTGAAGTGGCAGCTGCACTAGATCGGACTAATGTGACTGACCGGCAAGCAGCGCATATATTTTCAGCGTTAGTGTCCACGAGCCAATTCGGTCACGAAGTAGAAGACCTGATGATCAGCCGAAGCACTCTCCGCAAGGAGCGGATGGAACATCGGAAAAAGTTTGCTCATGAGATGAAGGAAAGCTTCTCCCCAGCAGTTCCTCTGATCTTGCATTCGGACGGCAAAATCATGGAGGATTACTCTGGTCCTGGTCAGGACAAAGTGGACTGTCTCCCGATTCTTGTATCTGGACAAGACGTGGTGAAGTTGCTGGCAGTTCCAAAACTTCAATCGGGAAAGTCGGAAGTAATTGGGAGTGTCATCGTGGAGACGATAAATGAGTGGGGACTGAGAGAACGAGTGAAGGGGCTCTGCTTTGACACTACCGCGTCGAACACTGGTTCAAAAGGAGGAGTTTGTGTTTGTTTGGAAACTGAGCTTGGGAGGAATTTATTAAACTTGGCGTGTCGACATCAGATCTCGGAGATACTCCTAGAGACGGTTTTCAGCCTTCATGATTCTCCAGCTCCAAATCTCCAAATATTCAGCTCTTCGGTCAGTTCGGGGACTACTGGCCTTACCTCGATAAGACAGCATACTCCTTGGCAGTGGATGAAGAAGACCAAATCCCTGTGATAAATGAATATAAGACCGAGGTCATTGCGTTTGCTGTTGTCCAGCTGCTAAATTTCAGCCACGGGATGACAACCGTGAGCTCCTTGAGCTGACGATTATCTTCCTTGGAGAGGTCCCTCCACGCAGGATCTCTCCAGTTGGCCAGGCATGTGGGAAAAAATTACACGATTTTGTCACCATGTCAACTCTGAAGTTTTTTGAAATACTTGAACTGGCTCAAGATTTCTTGGAGTAGGATCCAACACTTTGTCCAGTTCATGAATCATACAGGAGCAGCCAGGCTACTGTCCGGTCGGTGAAAGTGATCAACGACCTTCCAGAACGCGGTGTTGCACTCATCCAGGAGTTCAATGCATCTCTCACGCGCAACGAAGAGCAGAAGCAGTTCCTTCTAAAAGTCGTTGAAGATCACTGGAAGGTCTTCTTGTCACCAACGAAGAAGTCTGCCATTATGCGAACCAAGCAACAATGATTATCTGGCATTTATCTAATAATATATATCATGTAAATTGTCATTGGAGGAATTCCAATGTTTTGTTTCTGTACAATACACAAATTATTTTTTTAATAAAATATCCCCCCAACACGGATGATTGTGGACCACAGTCATTAGCAGGGATGGGGCTAATGACCTGTTGTGTGAAAGGAACACTTATTACAATGTTTTAATAATTTAATTTGTGAAAATGGACAGCATGCTTTTCACATAACAGCTCCATTTTTTTGAAATGTGTCCCAATAGCAATAAAATGGATGGAGGTCTTATCAAAAAAACAAAATAGCTTTGAGCAAGTCCTAAATATATCCTGACCACAAAACATTTTTTAGTGTATCATTTTTTAATCTAGTGGCACCAAATGCCGGGTTGGCATAACAGATATTCCGACATCAGATTTATAAAACCACCCTAATATATATATATATATATAATCTAATGAAAACTGAATTATCAAGAATCCCTGATGAGTGACTGTTCATCATTTTGAAGACAAATTAATCAGGAATGCTCGACGGCTGACCATTCATAATCTCAGTAAAAATTCCAATATTAGTGTACCCTAATTTTTAAACAACTGTTTTGCCTCTTCATAATAAAAATGTTTGGGATTAACTAAACCCCCCCGCAACAATGGCTCTTGTTAACAACAATTGTTACCGCAGTATGACTTAACCTATAGTTGTTAACATCGACATCGCTTTTATCCGTTTCCTGTACTTGGCTGTTTTTTTTTAGATTGATACCTTTTAGGATTAATAGTTTGAGTTCTATCTTTCTCTTTCAAGATTTTGATATTAATCCGGAAATTATTCAATCTTTTTTTAACTCCATTTCTTCAAATAATAATCTTCTCTCCTACAGTATGCCATGAAAGCAAATCGTGAATGGGCACAGGAATTCCTTTGATTCAACGTACCCATTTTAATTACAAATTACTGAATGTAGCGAAATAAGGCTAAGAGTAAAGCGTATTGCTAAAGCGAGTTTCTCTAAAATAGGAATAATCAACGTAAGTACATAAGCCAAATTTACCAGTAACGTTTTTATATAATGACCATCATTATTGGAACTTCTCTTCAATATCCCATCTATACATCGTGCAACAATCAACACTTTACACACTTCTCATTTTTCTCCGATTTCGAGATGTACATCCGTCGAACTGCTATCTAATTCCACCTCGTCTGATTAACTAGTTGAAAAGTATTAATATAAATATAATAAATTTTGTTTATTTTAGTCTATAAAACGGCAAAAGAGGTTAGGTTAAATGTATACGGATTTAATTAAATTATAATAAAAATTTTTCCAAGAAAATTTCCACCCCAATTTATTTCTCTCAATCTCTTTCAGTAAAAATTGCGTTCATTTAAAAAAAAAAATGTTGGTTTTCAGCGCAACCAAATATAATTGTTTAAAAATTACTAAATTTGTTTTACTCTTCAAAAATACGTTTCATATATATATATATATATATATATATATTCAAAGTAAAAACAAGGTATAAAAATTATTCACTTTGAAAAAGTATTCTTCTAGAATAGCTATCTATAGAGCAAACACGCTAAACGTAGCAGAGAGTAACGTAGAGTAAGATTTAATGCTTTTCATATACGATTTTTTAATGTTTTAAAAATGAATTCCATATTTTTCTATTTTTACCGGTGAAATTCTTTCTCAGTAACTATTTACACTAAAGCGCGTCGAGCTTTATGAAGATAAAGAGAATATATTTATAAAGGACGTCCGGAAGGTCTCTATTCAAAGGAAATTACATTAACTATATGAATAAATTACATTGACGTGATGTAAATTGGATGGAAAACATTTTGAACATTTGCAATATGATTTCTTAAATAAATGTATATCCCATCAAATTACGAGTATTTCCCATTGGGTAGAAACTTTTCAGACACCCTGTATATATTGGTAATCTCCTATAGCAAATAATGTTAATATCTATGCCAGCTAATCCTTAATAACGTTACTTGTTATAAGGAATGACACTAAATATCGAAGTACATAACATTTAGTTGACGTTATATCTTAGGAACAGGTTTCTTCAGGGTTAGTTTATATTAGGTTAGGTTAGATTAGACATAGGTTACGTTACGTTAAGCTTAGTTAGGTTAGGGTAGGTTAGGTTAGATTAGACATGTAGGTTATGTTAGGATAGCTTAGGTTAGGTTAGATTAGACATGTAGGTTATTTTAGGATAGCTTAGGTTAGGCTAGACATAGGTTATGTTAGGTTACGTTAGATTTAGTTAAGTTACGTTAGGATAGGTGAGACAGGTTTGGTTAGTTACTTTAGGCTTGGTTAGGTTATTAAAGTGGTGATGAAATTTCGTGTCGAGGGAAATGTACCGCTCGATACACACTACAGATCGGAATCATTTGCTGGAATAAGTCGATTGGTGAAGAGTTTCAATAGACGTTCATTAATCATTTAGTTCAGCGAGGTCTCTTCTGAGAATGAACAAAATCATCTGGCGTTACTACAAAACGAGTAAAGTGTTGCTACACGAGCGATGATGGGTTTTAAATTAATGATTATTACAGAACTGACGAATTAACTTGTGCCTCAAGTCCTCTTATATTTGAATTTGGAGCTTGATAATAAAAACCCACTCTAATAGACAGAGTTTATTTCCACAACAGTTTCGATGCCCACTGGCATCCTCTTCGGGTGGATACAGAAAAACGAATGATTCGTTTTTCTGTATCCACCTGAAGAGGATGCCAGTGGGCATCGAAACTGTTGTGGAAATAAACTCTATCTATTAGAGTGGGTTTTTACTATCATATTTTGACCTTCACGTGGAAAAGTGAAGTTTTTTGCATTAATTTAGAGCTTGTTTAGGATAAATAATAACAATCAGTCAAGTTGGTTAGAAACTGCCAAAGTGCTTGAGCCAACTTATGCGGCTTATTGCGCTAACTCCTGAATTGTTGCAGTACCATCGGGAATCGAAACTTCGACCTCAGTGTCTTCATTCCACTCATTGGGAAACGATGTTACACACTGAACTTCGGCGCTGGCTGCTTGTTTAAGACGCTCGATAAGTGGTCCTTTTGAGACATTATTTTAATTAAAAATAGACCGTGAAATTAAATAAAAGTTTTATTTATATAAAGTTAATGAATGTATGTTCTGTGCGTGGAGTAAACAGGTTACAAAAGCCAATATTTTTTGGTTCATCTACACAAATGCTGTTGTTTCGAACTGCACCGAATTTTTTATTGAAACTTCACTTTCTGCTTAAGGCTTTGCTGTCCTTGATCTTTAATGGGGAAAAACTTTGCATTAATTCTTCATTTTGGGTGCTGGGAAATGGTGTCGTCGGTGCGCCTAGTACAGTTTCGGCGTAGCACTGCGATCTATACGCGGTGGAAAAAGAGAAGTTTACGTAACAGATGGATGGATAGATGAAGTCGAGTTGAGAAATTATCATAAAAACGCGACGTTAATTTTGATTGGGTATTTGGATTCTCGCTTCCACTGTTAATGGAGAGAAAATCTAAAGCAGTTTTGAAAGTGTTACACCGATACCCAAATTTCATTTTGGAAATTGATAAAAAAAAAAACTGGAAAGGAAAAGGCCATATTAAAACTTGCTTTTAAAAGAGTTTAAATAATATATTTGGTTTGCGTCATAGGGATTTTCACCTTCAGACTTCAAATACACAAAGCTTTAAAGCTTAAAGCTTATAAAAATGCGCGTTCTGCTTTAAAACCGAGGAAACACTATCTTAAAATAATACAACGATAAATGTAGGATATTTGCCTTCTAAAAAGACTACATATAAGCAAGGACGTACATATATTTTCGTATGAAACAGCGTACGTTAATCACCAAGCATTATTCACGTTCGCATCCACGAACTTCCAAGAAACTCATCCATACCACCCATCCTCACAGAAATCGGTAAAGACGCTGCATCCTTTACGTTAATCCTTGCCAGATGAAGAACTTAAAAAGAAATAAAAAAATAACAAGGAAAATAATTAACTTTATTACAGAGAGACAGTTTTCCCCTTTTATTTTGGGTTTGCATGAACGCTTATAAGTTTGCTTACTTCAGCTGCCTTTTTGGCGTCGTTAAAGGAAGACTAAATCGCATCATCAGAGAGAAGTTTCCCTGCAAAACACAGAAGAAGAAAGAGGTAAAGTGAGGAAGTGGGAAGGGATTGAAAACAGTAAGAACAAGGAAAGCATCATGCAGTCCTAATCACACTTTAAATCATAAGGAACCGGAATCAATTTAGAGAATGAAATGAAAAGGGGGTTAATATAGAATAATATTAACAGAAAATAAAGCGCTGATGGTGTTAATGGATAGGGAAAATTTTAAATCATTTATTGATTTCAAAAGGTAAATTAAGGAAACTCGGGTCTGTACCTCCTCAAATGTATAATTTCTTCGCCTCTAGAAGAAGATATACACCACAAAAGGTCAAATGCTCAAAATTTGTTTGGTTACCCTCGCTAATAAAAGTGTATCTCTGCATTTATATCGATAAAATATAATGTTGTAACTGCGTCTACATCTTTGAACTATGTAAAGTATAAAGGGTGAAGTAGAAATAACAGTGCTTAATGCTTACTCACGGATTCTGAGCTCATTTCGCAATTCTTTAAAAGTAATCAAACATTATAACGGCTAGAGTACTAAAAAAATAATAATATTATTACATACCATAATAATTTCTCTCTCTCTCTCTCTCTCTCCTCTCTCTCTCTCTCTACGCGCTCACCGTCCATTACGGTTAGTGAATCCGCTTCAACTAATAACTAATAATGTTAAGATTACAAAATTGGGGAATAAATAATAATGCAAAATATAGTAAAATTTTTATCATAAATGTAAAACATAAGTTAGGTAAAATATGAATTCCAAATAGACCTCCGGTAAATCCCTTAACCTACTTGTACTGGAATATGTGACGTTGTTTTTTTTTAACCAATAAGGTGTGGAAATAGTCACGTGATGCCACACCTCCATTTCAACAAATCATGTATTCATAAACAGTCTTAGTGTTGAAATAGTGCTTGAAGTAAATATAATAATCATTTAATATCGTCAAATAGGTAACATAAGTTAATTAAATAACATAAAACAGTTAAGAATTTGTAAAACTCATAATATAATGTACTTAAAATTATCTGTAAGTTCCAGGATCAAACGGAAAAAAGACGTGAAATTGTGTTTTCCCAAACCAATATGAAAATCCAAATTCTTGAGGCAGAAGGGAAAAAGAAACCGCAGAGAGTCAGTGAGTGAGAGAAAGTCAGCGAGAGTCAGATCGAGAGTCAATCAGTCAGAGAGTCAAGCAGAGGGAGAAGTTAGTCGAGAGCAGTCTATCAGATCTTATTTTCAGTTCATTGTCATTTTTATTTTAATATTTCCAATCGAGCCCATGAGAAAAAGGGCCTCCTTTTAAGATGAACTTAAGCCAGTAAATTTATTCAATTAACTTCCAGAGTAATGCTCGAGGAACAACAACAGAGTTCTATCTAGGTCTTATTCAGGCCCCAGGCCTTATTAACATTTCTTTAGACCTATTTGTTTTTCTATCAGGGCCTATTTCCCTTTATTAATTATGTAACATAAATGTAATTTAATTCATTCTGTGAACAAACATAAGATTAAATATTAAAACTGTGTTGTCTCATAAAAAAACCCAGTTGAATGCATATTTTAAATTGTCATGGTAACCAATGTTACTTAGATGAGATTTGAGGAGAAAATAATACCAAGGAAAACAACATAAATGCGTTCACGTTACCATTATCGTGTCATTAATAATATCGTGCATTAATAAGTTAACAATCCTCCACGAATGGTTCAATGGAAGGGTCATCCACAAGTTGCCCACCCCCCAGGGATCACCGAGGGGGGAAGGGACGTCACCTCGGGACGCACCCAACAATAAACCTTTCGAGGACAGACGTTTCACGCATGAGAACAGCTTCAGTAGAATAATTTCCGATGGACTTTTTCCAAAAAATGAAATAAAACAGTCGCTAAAATGCGTTTTATTTTAGGCAACAATTTCTTTCGATGTTTACGAAATCTATTTATGTTTGGTTCATCGACATCAGAGGTCCAACGAAGGCGATCGAGGAAATAAAATTGAAATTAAGTCGTGCGACACTTCGTCGACGTGATATTTTATAGGTATTTTTCTTTTGTAGTAGGAGGAGGGAAGATTAAGTTAGGTTCGGGAATATTAGATTAGGTTAGCGGGATGTCAGTGAAATTCCCAGCCGAGGAAATATGTAGAAGTCCACTGAAATCGCTTCTTCGCTTCGTATGCAAAATAAAAACAAAATGTCTCCCTCTCTCTCTCTCTCTCTCTCTCTCCCCCTATATATATATATATATATTATAGATAGAGAGATAGAGAGATATACTCGTATATATCAAGGAATCACATGATAAAGTAGATGGTATATTACTTTTTTAGATCATTAAATCCATTGTATATTACGTGTATTGTGTATCAAAAACCGATTTTCTTCCTTTCCATCATGAAATATTTCGGGTTAACGACATTTCCTCGGAAAGATATTCAGTACAAAAGTTTTTTCGGTTAGGTTAGGTTAGCTTAAGTTATAGGGTAGACTCAGTTACTTTAGGTTAGGTAAGTTTAAGTCAGTTTAGATTAAGTTATTAGTGTCAATGAAATTTCCAGGTAAGCGTAATGCGTAGTTTGTACATGAAGTTGTAGGTGCGAAAACTGAACCTTATGTCAGTAAACTTTTAAAAACAGATTAAATTTGTTAATTAATTATTAATAAGATATTTGGGAACTTCTTTGGCAGAGGTTGGGGAAGAAACATTGTTTTAAGCAAGTAAAGAAAATGTAAAGTCCTTTATCATTATTATGTGTGAACTGAGCAATATCATTATATCATTCATTACATTTAGTTAACAACTTAACATATATCTATATATATATATAATGCAAACAATTCCCTGACGAGGTGTACTTCTGAATACACGAGAGGCCTTGGAATAATTTTTCTTTTTCCTTGTGGGTTTGTATCATTCATTCATTTCACTTGTTTAACGGTGAAATTCATCCTACACACACACACACACACACACACACAACACACACACCACACACACACACACATATATATTATATATATATATATATATATATACATACAGGGAGGGCCAAAAAACTATTACCAAACTTTTGAAAAAATATTGTGGCTCACCCTGTTTAGTGATCTTACTGCTGAAGCCGTATCTTGTACCCATACTTTTTACTCTTTCAAACGCTGGCTTTGAATCTAGATTCAACGCCCCAGGAGTAGAGGTACAGGCTCACAACTGGAGGGAGGTATCGGAATATGGTGCTCAATTGAAAGGCGGTCAAAGTCAACAACTGATACTTTCAGATGACAGTCAGTTTCTCCATAAATAATTAATTTTCCTAATTTTTACACAAAATAATTAATTTATTTCCTTTTTCATTTCAGACCATCATTCTGCTATAGTTGGTGAACAAGTTATAACATAATGAAATACTCTTTGGAAGATGAAGCATTGATGTTGAACTTGCGTAAGGAGAAACACCGGGATGCAAAACGAATGAAGAAAGAGTTTCCAAATAAACGATGGACGATACCTGGACTTCAATATCTCATAAAGAAAATCGATATCACAGGATCGACCAAACGAAAAGAAGGCAGTGGAAGGCCAAAAATATCACGTACTGAGGAAAATATTGACACGGTTTCATCCATGATATGCAGTGAAGAAGAACGGCCCAACACCCACAAGTCCGTTAGAGAAATTTAAAAAACTACTGGTATTTCTCGCTCTAGTGTTCGTCGTATAGTAAAAGACGATCTGGGTCTTAAATGTTTTAAAAGAGTCGAAGTTCATAAGCTCTTTGTATCAAATAAGCAAGCAAGAGTTGAAAAATGTCGTGCTCTGTCAGGTCGATTCCCAGACAGAGAAGTGTCGAAAATATGATTCAACGACGAGAAGACCTTTACGGTTGCTTCAACAATAAACACACAAAATGACTGAGTTTATGGAAGACAGGACAAAAATCTATCAGTCTAGATCGACTTTGCAGGGAACGTCCGCATTTTTCTCAAAAAGTCATGGTTTCCATCTTTATTTCAAAGTTAGGGAAGTCAGAGATTGTTTTTGTTGATCAAAATGCCAAAATCACTGCTGCTTATTACCAAGAAAAAATCCTTGATGCGGTACTGCCGTCGATAAGGGAGAAGTCAAGATTGCAAACGTGCATTGATAATGGAGAACACATTCCGTATAATGTT
>JAJOZX010002707.1:162500-212500 GCA_023014485.1 Bathynomus jamesi | reverse complement strand
TCTTGTTAGAGATCTCAAACCTGGCCCATTAATAACTTTCTTTGGTCATATAAACCATATTATCGTACAAACGTCCATTATGCACTCTCAAATATAGCTTAAATATCGTGTTTATAGCGATTTTGCTATTGGAATAGTATATTAAATTAACAGTTTCGATGTTAGTCATTAACATCACAATAGCAAATTTAACCTAAAAATGATGAAATAAAATATAGATAAATTGCATACGAAGAAACTAGAAAGTGTGTCGAAATAACACTCTGAAAATGTCTGCAGACAAATGCCATCTATTTTTAGCTCTAATAAAAAACTCAATAAAACATTATTGAAGTCCGTTAAACTTGGAAAAATGCCAAGTTTCCTCGCGTCGATTTTTAAAAACGAGTTCACAATAACGGTCTGAACTGTCAGTAGATTTGAGTGGGTAAACGTTTGTGTTTAAAAAGTGTTTAATAGAAACGAAGCTACTTTTATCTGTAATATCTCCGTCCACCCTTAATGACTTAGCAATTTATTCCATATTTAAGTCATAAATAATGTCTTGCCACTTTTATGTGCGTTGACTTCATATTTTAAATTGATGATTCGACATTATCAAATGAAATCAACGAAAATATATGATTTGAAATTTTCATTTTTACCGACATTGCGCCCTCCTTGGAGAAGAGTATATGTCATCGTTAAAAAAAATTCGTAACCGTACGTGCTTCGTGTACATTTATTGAAATAGGACGGTGCTTGTATAAGAGCTTGTGAAAGAGCTCCGCGGTAACTCAAAACAACAACAAAATTAATTAAAATTTAACTGGGTATAATTAAATCAAATTTAAAGTTTGTTCTTACAAACCCTTCATCAAGGGGTTTGTTTCTATGTAGAGGAAAACTTCTCTGAAATTGCATTTCGGTACAAACAAATCGCCTAAAGTTGTAAATTTAGGGTGCTTGGAGAACACTTCCAACCATTTATGGCTTGTCAACTATGGATTGATATTTTTCAAGGAACTATGGAAGTAACAGAAGAGAAGAAAATAATAATAATAATATAATAATAATAATAATAATAACGATTAAGGTTTTCTAACCTTCATCGTAACATCTGTATCTGTATGACGGGGAAGACTTACTGTACAGCTTTTCATGGGAGTCGAACCACTACTCCAGCAAGAAGGACCCAGAGAAGCATCTAAATCGATGAAATTTGAAGTCCGATCTGAACTTCGATCCCAGTACCTAAAAATTAACAGTCCGGATCGCTATATTGAGGCCATCTTGACGGATTTATAGAAATAAATATCACTGAAGTGGATCGAATGACTGAACCCAAAATTTCTACTTTTATTACCATCATGCGAAGAGGATTAAAAAGATGGGTAGTTTTGAAATAAAATTTTTGACTACACGGAGCATTGGCATCCCTTCGTATAATGATGGTCTGCTCTCTGATTCAATCACTTAACTGAAACATTGTTACCACAATGACGAAGTAAAATAATTCTAGTGAAATATTTGTAAGTAAAATTCACATTATTGAAATGAAAATGAAAATGAAAAATTTTATTGGCAGAAAACTAACTCCCATACTACTTACAGTAATAATAATAAAAAAAAAACAACTTAAACTTATCTATAAAATTAACTTTAAAAGGAATTTCTTCCAATTCACTGTAAGATTCACAATTATTTATTTCATTTGTCAGAAAGAATTTCAGAAGAAAAAGGCACTGAAATGAAACGCCATTTCAAAATGCAATAAAAACTATGTGAAATATTTTCTCAACTAAATACAACATATAAAGCAAGTGTGTGTGTGTGTGTGTGTGTGTGTGTAAGTCGCGCACTATTTACTTTCCCTCTTCGGATTTTGAAATTCGGAGCTAAAGTTTAAAAGCAACTGGAAGCATTTGATAAGAATACATTTTGAGAAGGAAAAATGTTGTGTGTGAACCAGATAAATAAACCTTACCCCAAACCTACACGATGTGTACATCTTTATCCAGACACGAGACATACGTCCATAAAACATACAAAAAAATGTATTAAAATCGTATATCGTACGCTACTAAAACTAATAACTATTACTAATCTAGTACTGTATGTCTACTATTATTAAATAGTATGCTTTACTTAAAACCAGGTTCCCGCTGTAGCCATTGTCTTCACACCGTTTCCCGTCGATCAACGAAGTTAAGCGACATTGGATCTGGGTAGTAGTTGGATGGGAGACCGTTCTCTACGTCCACATTATGTAGCGACCCGTGGTTTTGATCCCACGTAAAGCTGTAGGTCCCCTTCGACATATGACCTTGCCGTTATGAAGGAGGGTAAAGAACCCCCAAAACACACCCATATTTAACACCAAATATATCCTCAGACCTTTTTTCCTTACGTCTGCAATGAAAAAAATCGAAATGTTAATTTTTTAATGCATTTTTTGACGATATTTCAATGTAATGTTTTTCCTCTTATTTTAAATAATTAAAAAGCTGTAATAAAATAAGTACCTTTTATGCTCCAAAGACTAACTTTGTACGTATACGCGAGATAGTGTGAATATATATTTTGTGTATCCTGTACAACAACATTACAAATTAGACATAATATGAATAATATATATAGCATCAATAATCTACAACAACAACAACAACAACAACAATAATAACAAAAGTATTGGAAACTTATATATATTATATAAGCTACGTTAATTCAGTTGCTTATTAATCAACAGTCATTTTCCTATAACTGCAAAATTAACTTCTTAACAAGATTATAGAAACACTTGGGAGATACAAACTGAAGGTTATTGTTTCAGTGAACTCACGGATGAGAAAAAGAGTTAATAATTCTGTTTTATCACTTTCTTATTATTTCATCGTCACTGCGAGTTCTAGATTAAGGTGAATTCTTGTCACTGGAAGTTCTAGATTAAGGTGAATTCTTGTCACTGAAAGTTCTAGATTAAGGTGAATTCTTGTCACTGAAAGTTCTAGATTAAGGTGAATTCTTGTCACTGGAAGTTCTAGATTAAGGTGAATTCTTGTCACTGAAAGTTCTAGATGAAGGCGAATTCTTGTCATTGGAAGTTCTAGATTAAGGTGAATTCTTGTCACTGAAGTTCTAGATTAAGGCGAATTCTTGTCATTGGAAGTTCTAGATTAAGGTGAATTCTTGTCACTGGAAGTTCTAGATTAAGGTGAATTCTTGTCACTGAAAGTTCTAGATTAAGGTGAATTCTTGTCACTGGAAGTTCCAGATCAAGGTGAAATATTTTATGTTTGTTTTTACTTTATGGTAAACACGGAATACTTTAGGAAGTAATGCTCCGTGTTGTTTAATTTCCTTCGTAACAGTCAAGACGGGCTACTTTATCATCTAAACGTAGAGGGAAGTGGCTACACATCCAACTAATGAACACCTCCAACGTCGCTTAACCTCGAAAGTAGTGTTACGACATGACCATTCCCTAGCCCAATCATTCAATGTAGAATTTGGTAATGAAATACGGGTATAGAATTCCGTAGAGTTTATATAATTTTCTTTCCCAATACAGTATCTGCATCGACCTTCAAGGCAATTCCTTCAATATTGGAAAAATTATTTGATAAGTTTTGTACTCAGAAATAATGCATAAATGCAAATATCTAAGTACATTCACAGAATGCTTTAAGTTTATTTCTGCCATTACATAATTCTCTTGTATTTATATATAGTGAAAGAAATGCGAAGCAACATACACAAAGTTACTGAATACTGAAGAACAAGAATTGTAACTTTTTTCCATAATTCCCTATGATGCTTATGAGATGTATTTCGTCCAGAGTTATTCTTTCTTGTGGGGGCTGTACAGTAAATAGTGGTTACTTGAGGTAGATATAGTACAAGCAGTAAACTTTCTTATGATATGAAAATTTTAAACCATTTGGTTCCCTATTTCATGTCCAAATTGGCTAAGGGAAGGTTTCCCTGAAAATTAGGTTCTAAATTTGGGACCACATAGACGCTAACCGCCAACCAGCTCTCCTTTTGACTCTATATACCAAAGAGGAAACTTATAATGTTCATATTACAATTTTTTTATTATGGCCTGTATTGTAGCCTCGTCGGCCACTTCGAACGCTAAGTTGACAACGTTTTCAAACAAAATGTTCAAAATATATGTCAACTTCGAGAGTGCATTTTAACTGCATGGAATGAACTCGATCAACACACCATTTCTACAGCAGTCCACCAATGGTACACAAGGCTACAGTTTGTCATTGATAATAATAGAAGACACATTGAACACTTGGTGCGTTAATGTTTTATTCAATTTGTAGTTGTTCATTGTAAACTTCTTGAATGTTCAGCTAAGGCTCTAATTACCCTCCTTGTGAACTCCATGTTTTAACAACTATTGTTCAAGATGAATTTGTAAAGAGACTACTCATCCCATTTAAATAAACTACCTCTCATTTTAAGGACAATATAAAGGGTTTAATATCCATCCAGTTGTGGTTTTGATGGCCCGGTAAAAAACGTGGCCACGTTTTGGGGGACACAGCAGGATATTATATATATATTATATATATTATATATATGATGAAAATAACCACGAAGAAAAAAGGAAACAGAATGGTGCTCAAGCGCTTTCGTCTAATGACATCCTCAGGAACACTTAGACGAAAGCGCTTGAGCACCATTCTGTGTTTCCTTTTTCCTTCGTGGTTATTTTCATCATAAATATTATTCACGTGTTACTTTCGTATATATATGGAAAATATCTTTAAATGAGAGTTTTTTTCCTGAAAATAAATATTAACAAGTTATTATTTGTAATTTAATAATTTCTACGAATCGACTCCCTAATTATATCTATACCTTTGGTTACCTTTGGTTTGCTTCCGCCCAATTGTTTATTCTGACGAAGGACAAGCTTTTCACTCCACCTTAGACCTACAGTTTAACGTGGAATCCGAACCACTCCCCACCAGCAGCCGAGCGTCTTAACCACTAGGCCATCCAGGGTACCCATTTATCTACTAACCACTTTCTTTTTATTGTGTGGAAGGATGAACAGTTGGGTTTTCCTGCGCGCCGGCTGCCGTCACCATATTCTCGATCCTGGGCCGATGGATTTGTAGTCAGCGACGCTAACCACTACACAACCGAGGCGCATATACGAGTGTGTATATGTATATATATATATATATATATATATATATATCTATATATATTATATATATATATATACTGTATATACAAAGACAGCTTTTTATCTGATTGAAAAGCATTCTCGACAACGTACAATACAAACTGCGATAAAGAGGAAATTTGGAGTACATATCCCATTAACTCCCGTTGCCATAGAAACGAAAAGATGTTACTTTTTTAGAGCTCACTATGGAAACTGAACCGAAATGAGGACTGGGATAGGAAATTGGCAGTCATTAACCACACGATCCCCAATGATCACTATCAATTAAGTTGATTAACTTTGGATGTTTGCATTAATTGAACATTAATTTGTTTAAATTTAAAGACAAAATGATATTAATATGAGCTGAAATTTTTAGAGGAGCTGACTGCATATTATATATATATATATATATATATATATTATATATCTATATATATATATTATATAATATATATATATATATATATGAAAATTATTTCACGAAGGTAACACGTGAAAATATTTATGATGAATAAAAACCACGAAGGAAAGGAAACACAAAATGGTGCTCAAGCGCTTTCGTCTAATGACATCCTAATGAGCACCATTTTGTGTTTCCTTTCCTTCGTGGTTTTATTCATCATATATATATATATATATATATATATATATATATATATATATATATATATATATATATAATATATATATATATATATATATATATATATATATATATATATATATATATATATATATATATATATATATATATATACACCTTGTGGATAATTTCGCGAAGGCTTTGCATTCCATAAACAATTAACAGAGTCACTGTGCAGTTCAAGAATACCCAGAAAACAGCAGTTGCTGATCGTCCTGGTCATCCAGGTCCATCTGAAAGACGTACAGAAACGAACCCTTGCGAAACCGCTGTTGAATTGGCTGCTCAAGGTACGGTTAGCTCTAGGACCATCAGACGATATCTTCACAACATGGGTTACTACTCCAGAGCAGCTAGAAGGAAACCATCTTATAACTGCCTGGCGGAAGCAGTAATGATTCTCTCATTTGGAGCACTGTAACCTTCTCGGATGAGTCTCGGTTTACTTAATTTTCAGACACCGGGCCTGTGTGAGTATGGGACGTTGAACCCAAGAATTTTCTCTGAGACATTTGCACGCTACAGTAAAACATGGGATTTTCTGTAATGGTGTGGGAGGCAGTTTGGACCAATGGACGGAGATAGATGGTAGTCTGCGCAGGAACTGTTGATTCAACCAGATATGTAAAGATATTACCCAAAAATCTATTTGAGTAAAATGAAATTACCCCCAGACTTCAAAGTAAACAAAAACAAACCAATTGCTCTTAAAATTGTTGCATATGGTGTCTCTCATACCGCACGCATTACCCCCAAAATCTTTAAATTTACCCCATTTGGGGTAATTTACCCCTGTTCCCCGACCACTGTTAAGCTAGACAGTGGTGACATGAAAGCCATGGAACTGAACGTCTTTCATAGCCAGGTCCATCCTCCAAATGTAAATCCAATAGAACGTGTGTGGTACATGTTAGATGGGTCATTAAGGAAACGGCAACCAAAGCCTACATCCAGGAAAAACCTCGTCCAATTCATAAAAGAAAAATAGGCCGTAATACCTCAAAAAACAAATAACAAAGCTCATCAATGGAATACCAGAACGTATGTCAGCCTTACGCAATGCAAAGGGAAAAGTAAGGCATTCTAAATACATTGATTCAATAAATTTGTTAGCGCTTATTGACTTTTATTATCAAATAAAAAACTATGAAATAAACCAGAGGTGTCTATTTACTTTTGTCAACTCTCTATATGTATCTATTATCTAATACTGTTTAAGATATTACTTATCTAACAATCTATCTTCCCATCTAAAGGCTTAGGACAAAAAAGTTTCGAAGAAAAAGTTAGCCATAAAAAATACATATAAAAGAAAACTCTGTTAAATACAATGCCTTGAAAATCTTTTTAAAAATAACACACTCAAGAACGCATTCTTCCAAGGCAAATTGAGCCCAAAAGATGTTTGAGGATTAAGAAAGTTTGCTGGTGTTGTGAAGAAAGTAGTTTAAAAATAATAATAAATAAAATTAGAAAGGATTAAAACTTAATTGTAACTTTCATCTTTCATTACCCGGAGGATCGGAGTTTCCAAAACTTCGTCTCAGTAAGATCAACTTCCTAACAAAAATCTTCAATCATAAAGAAGTAAAATTTTCTTAATTTAAATACAGTGACGGTTCAAGGCTGCCTCAGGCTTAGTCTTTCTACACATATTTTCTTTGATCGGAGTGGCGGCGGCGTAAACTTCTTCATGACATGGTTTTCAGAACTTCGTCATGTCTGGAACTGTTTGTTTCCTTCAGTGATCGCTTCAGACAGATGGAAGTCGTGAGGGAAGAGGTCAAAAAGACCCATATCACATCTCCACCGGGGTCACGGAGGTCAAGTTCGTAGTATGTGTCATGTCAGGAAGTAGCCATGCACCTATTCGCCACAAAGATGTAATGCAGCTTAAAGTGAGGGCCCTGCCACGTCGATGAGAACTGCTTAAGCGTTGCAGTGGAATATATTGAGAAGTGGGGCAACATTCATGAAGGTGTGACAAACACACGAATTTGTAGAAAACGAAGTTCAGTCATACTTCAGCCATCTTCGGAGCTGGTTTTACACCATTCTGCGCATCTGAATATGTGAAGTAACTGTTTTTTATAATTAATATTTTAAGAGTTACGTATAAACAAATGGAAAGCACCCAGCAGCTTATATATATATATATATATATTATATATATATATATATATATATATATATATATATATATGATGAATAAAACCACGAAGGAAAGGAAACACAAAATGGTGCTCAAGCGCTTTCGTCTAATGACATCCTCAGGAACACTGAAGTACATAAAAAGGTTAAGCCTATATATAGGTTACAGAAAGAAAAAAAGAAAAAATAAATAACATACACACACACACACACATATATATATATATATATATATATATACATACATACATATCTATATATACAAATACATACATACATACATACATACATATATATACAATAAACAGAGAAGTAAAAATTAAAAATTAAAAATTAAAACCTTAAAGGATTACCAGTGAGGCGTACAGATTTGTAAGGAAAAATATCGATTTTTAGCACAAGATCAAATGGATTATAAAAATACAAATTTATACTGGAACTCTGCCCGGGTTTTAACACACTGCTGCCTATGGTCAGGTTTCGATATATATAAAAAAATATAAAATGCAAATTAAAAGTTAATCGATTTTTAGCACAAGATCAAATGGATTATAAAAATCACAATTTATACTGGAACTCTGCCCGGGTTTTAACACACTGCTGCCTATGGTCAGGTTTCGATATATATAAAAAAATAAAATGCAAATTAAAAGTTAATAAAGTAGAAGACAAGTTTACCAAAGATTTAATGTTTTATCCTTCTTATCTAAATCTGTTTTTAAAGGAATTCAAACTAACAGGATCGAGTTGAAAAAGACCTTTGCTTATGTTGAAGTTATTTGAAAGTTGGATAATGGCAGACTCAAGAATATTTCTATTAACAATGTTGCTTGAATGGAATAAAACTGAAGCATTATTCCAATCAATACAGTGGGCTAACTCTGACAAATGGACAAAAGGGCACTGGACAACTGTCCTGTTCTAACGGAATATTGATGCTGTTTTATACGTGTGTGCAAATCCTTTCCCGTCTGACCTATGTAAAAGGAATCACATTGTTTACAACCAATTTTATAGATAATGCCTGAATTATTGGTAGGGCTATTTTTTACTATGATATTTTCACAATATTGTTATATGAAAATACTACATTAATATCCAAAAGTTTAAGTACATTAGCAATGCCTAAAAAGCCCGGGAAAAATGGAAGTACTAAAATATTTTTTGACAAAGTACGAGTGTTAATATTGACACCAGCTGGTGAGGGAAGCTATATTTATGGGATCTCTTTGCGAGAGACCCGTTGCCCACGTCGGGCTAGCATCATGAAAAAGAAAAACTATGGTATTTGTCATTTACCATTACTTATTCGGACTATAGTGGATTTAATTTTCCCAGAAGAGTTCCTTGTTCCATGCACGGTCTGTGTTTAACATATAAATTTCTCAGGGGACCATTCTGAGTTTGTATATATATATATATATATATATATATACATAAACCTTTGGAGTACAGAGCACATTAACTTCCGCCGTTGTCAT
This sequence comes from Bathynomus jamesi, assembly GCA_023014485.1. NCBI lineage: Eukaryota > Metazoa > Arthropoda > Malacostraca > Isopoda > Cirolanidae > Bathynomus > Bathynomus jamesi. The sequence continues at coordinate 203,049 of JAJOZX010002707.1, read as the reverse complement.
AGAAACGAAAACATGTTAATTTTTAGAGCTCACTATAGAAACTGAACCGAAATGAGGACTGGGAAATTCCACGTTGAACCTACACTTTAACGTGGAATCCAAACCACGCCCCACTAGCAGCCCAGCGTCTTAACCACTAGGCTACCCAGGGTACCCATCTATCTACCAACCACTTTCTTTATTGTGTGGAAGGATGAACAGCTGGGTTTTGTTGCGCGCCGGCTGCCGTCACCGGGTCTTGATCCCAGGGCAGATGGGTTTATAGTCAGCGACGCTAACCACTACACCACCAAGGCGTATATATATATATATATATATATATATATATATATATATAATATGTATGTTAAGCCCTCCGTCTATGGTCTTGGTTGGTTCGAAGTTGACGGGGGTTCTGGTTAGGTGGCAGCAACGGATTGGTTACTTGCAGTAGTTTTCTTTTATATTACTCTCTGAGTTCTTCTATAGTGGCTCGGAGGATTCAGGGAGGCTTACTAAATTCTCTGAAGATTCCGGACTCTTCTTATAGCGTATCCGGAAAGTTTAATGACTAAGTTCTTCTGAAGAGAGCAAGGCTCGAAGGAGAAGATACAGACTATCTTTTACTGTAATTTACTGCTAAAATGTACAGGTAGTGCTCAGCCTCTGAATTAGCTTCTGAATGTAAATGGAAGAGGTTTGTGGGGTTTATATACACACACCCCGATTTTACTAACATCATCACTATTAAATATTGAAGAGGCTGTATTATTTTTGCACAATAGTTAAAAAAATAAAGCAATGGCTAAACAGATAAACAGGATATAGGAAGAGGAAGCCATATTTTTGGCTTAAACGGTCTAGGCTGACCATACGTACCGTTTTGAACGGGACAGTACCGTTTGTTTTATATTTCCTGGCCGTCCCGTCGTTTTAATAAAAATATCAATTTTGTCCCGGTTTATGTACTTACTTTTTCATGAATACAGAATATTACATAACCCCCGTCCCTTTTTTGCCATCCCAATGTCCCGTTTTTGTCTCAAGGAAATATGGTCAGCCTACTTAAACCGCATATTGTGGATCTGCTATTTTTCCTGATCCGCCGAGTTAATTAGAACGGAAATTGAGTCATGCATTCTTATATTAAGATATGCATATGGGCAAAAATTACAAGATTAAGGGAAGACATGACTTCCTCTTTTATAACGAAGAGAGAATGCATCTAATCTAAAAAATTATTACAATTTTTGAAAAGAATAAGTCACCAATTTTTTTGGCAACCAGGAAGCAACTCCAGAATTTATTCCAACGAACAAAAAAATAATAACAATATCACTGAATGTACATTTCTACATGGCGACACAACGTCGGGTCGGACATCTAGTACAAACCAAGTACGGTGTACTTTTGGTTTATTACAATTATGCTTACAATCACCAATTAATTCATATTCACTTATGATCGATAATTACAATTCCATTGAAGTACATTTTCTATGTCATTAATTACATTACTAAGTACATTATATTAAATTACTATCGCTTAAGTAGATTAATTACGTTATAAATTTTTATCATCAATTACAGTATGTATACATATAACACGTGATTGGCATTAGCGCGAAAGATTTCAGAAGTTATTTGCTTCCGCGATGATTAGCAGAATTCGAACACTCGCCTAAATATTTATGAGATTACGAGAAATCAGTTAATTTTAAAGAAAAGGAAATGAAAAGAATACATGTGGACGTACGTACATGTGAGTATGAACTGAACAACAAATAACTTCCTATGTAAAAAATTGAATATAAGATCATACAGGAATTATTCATTTTTACACACACACACACACACACACACACACACACACACATAATATATATATATATATATATATATATATATATATATATATATACAGGGTGGGCCGTAAGTTTCCATACATAGGAAAATTTAAACGTTTGTTTTTTGTTTCAGATACCCTAAGAATATGCGTTTGTAAGATCTTGTTTACTGATGAAGCAAATTTTTACGTCAATGGAGAGGTTAATCGGCAAAACATACGTTATTGGAGTAATGCTAACCCTAACTGGCTGAGTCCGACGAAGATGCAAGGTGCCGGTAAAGTGATGGTGTGGGCCGGGATATGGGGTGACAGAATTATTGGACCAATTTCTGTCAGTGGAAATCTTAATGCCGAAAGGTATCTTAACATTTTGCAAGAAGAGATTTTCCCATCCCTGCTAAACGAGGAAGGTAACTTCCCAGTTTACTTCCAGCAAGATGGAGCTCCACCTCATTATGGTCTTCACGTGCGTCGGTATTTGGATCAGCAGTTTCCGGATGCTTGGATGGTCGGCGTGGTCCTGTGGAGTGGCCTCCCAGATCCCCAGATCTCACCCCCCTTGATTTCTATCTTTGGGGGCACTTGAAGGCCATGGTGTATCAGGAAAAGATACGAGACATAAATCATCTAAAGGAACGTATCACCAACGCCATTACAAGCATAACGTCAACTGTGCTAATGCGTGTTCATCAACAGTGGGGAACACGTATTGAAATGTGTTTTCAAAACAATGGCAACCATGTAGAGCATATTATATAAATAAAAATGGTTGTCCATAAAAAAATGTTTATTTTTCCTATGTATGGAAACTTACGGCCCACCCTGTATATATATATATCCATTCGTTGCTCCAAGTCGTGCCATCCTGCCCTCTTGTTTGATTATGTATATTTTGAAAGATATTTGAGGATTGTTTATTGAGATTTCGTGCATTTACACATAAAATCTCTCCCATTCAAGTGGTGCTTAATATTCTGAAGTTGTAGAATACTGTGTGATAAATATTTATAAATATAAATATAAATATTTATTTTATAGTTTATAGTAAAAATGCCGTCACAAAGTATAAATGTGCAGTCTGTGCCTTCGATTCTACTCGAACTATATATGTAGATGAACGTGTAAACGGATAAACGGAAATATTATTCGTAAATTTTGTAGTTTAGAGTTACTGTATATACTGATAAAAAGTTTCAGGAGTTAACCCTCTAACGCCGACTGGGTCGAATACGTACCGTTTCAAATACACGCATTTAGACTTAACCCTACAAAAATGTTCGGCGTTAAAGGGTTAAAGAAGAACGTTTTTGAAAATGTAATGAAAGCGTTCACTTCATAATTTGAAGATAATGTAATTAAAAAAAATTAATGTAGACGGGCAAATAAATCTTACTGAAATTAGCAAAAACGTTTGAAGTGTTGAAGACAATTTAAAGAAAATTGAACTTAATAGTTCTTTGAATTCTGTTGGGAAATTAAACGAACATGTTAATTGTGCAGAAATTGAGGCGAAGGTAGCTAAAATTAGTGATGAACTTCAATCGAAGTTGAAGGTGTCGTCGAGTTTGCAGTTGGATTGTCAAAATCTATTTAGTCTATTAGAAACTATAGATAACGGAAATGGATGCTGGTTAAGTGTGCGGTCTACCTACGATTCGGCGGTCTACCTTTTAATTATAGCTTCTTATCTTGTTTACTAATTGTTTGTTTACATCCCATTGTCAATCGCCCTTGACGATTGGTTAGGTTTAGTCATGATATTTTCGTTAGTTTTAACGAAAATATCATGATTAAACCTAACCAATCGTAGGTAGACCGCACACTTAACCAGCACCCGGAAATGTTTAAAAATGGATAAGACGAAAATGATCGGCTCATCCATTGTTAACCGTATGTAAAGTGAATTTTGTTTGAGAAATATAGTAAAACTAAAGAGAATATGCGTACCAGGCGTTAAAATACATCCAATAGAATAGGAGGTAAAGAATTTAAAGTTAGCTGCTTCAAACACTTTTAATATCTCACGTTCTAGGGAACGATTTGTACAATTTCAGTAGTAGGACGGAAGATTTGTTAGCTAAATATCGAATTTGATTAAATATTTGTTAGATAAGTCGAATAACGTCCTAATTTCTTCCGAAAATTATGAAAGTAATAGATTGTTAAGTAAAGCAATTGACTTCTTTACCAAATTACGAGTAGAAGCGATGTGTGTCTTTGAAGAATTCGTGAACTTTGGGTCAGATTTTAATTGGGTGAATCTGTCCATTCAAGATGGCATCCACTTGAAATAGGTAATGCACGACTGATTGATAAAAATGTGAGTAAGATTTATGTAAAAAGTAGGCAAGAAGAAATAGTTCTTTCTCATTTGGGAAATGTATATAACCTGTCAGCCTCAGGGAAAACGTAAATACAGGAACGAAGAGTAACGTAGAGAATATTTTCAAAGTAGTTTTTTTTTAATGCGAGAAGCATACGGAATCAGTTCAGCGAATTTAAAGCTTTAGTGCATGTTAAAAATTACGACATTATGGCAATAAATGGATCGTAGATTAAAAGTACAGATAAGGATTTTACAGGTGAATACCATAATTAAAGGTTAAAAACTTTTAACAAGGACAGAATAGGTAAAATGGGAGGTGGTGTATTTTTATATTGTACAGGGTGGCCACGAAGTTCCTTTGCATGAAAACAAGGGTAACATACAGATATGCTGTATTTTCACTGCAAAGGGAGTTTGTGGAATCTGTACAGAGTGGCCACAAAGTCCCCTTGCAGTGAAATTACAGCATATCTGTATATTGCCCTTGTTTTTCATGCAAACTAACTTTGTGGCCACCCTATAGAGAAAATCTTCGTCCATTTCGAAAGACGGTTAATGCCAGTGACCAGATAGATATAATTATTTCAGAAATTAGCGTGAATAACTTAATCTTTTTTGTAGTTGTATATAGGACTCCTTCACATATACTCCTCACATATACTCCTCACATTATCCATCTCAAATGGTCTTACCTTGTCTTCTCCCTTTTTTATCATACTAATGTTTCACACCTGTACAAAAGTGTCAATACTAATACACCTTCATGTAAACATTTCGCAGCATCTCTGCCCATTCTCCACTTCCCCACAACTGCTTTTAACCCACCTGCCACCTTTCTTCATTGATTCATGCTACTATTAATTTTATCCGCATTCGTACTTCTTTCATTCAATACACATCCCAAATACTTAAAAGACTACCTCTTCTAACGTTTCTACATTCACCATTACATGACAACCCGAATTTCCTTCTTTCTCCATAGTCACTAACTTGCTCTTACCCATATTCACTTCCAACAACCTTCTCTCGCACACTGCCACAAAACTCTCAACACTAGCGCTGAGTACTTAGGAGAGTTAAGAGAGGTAAATTTAATGCGCAGCCTAAATGGTGGAATAGAAATATAGGAAATCGCAGATAGAAATTTAGCCTACAAAAGGTATAAAAAGGATCGTGCGGAGCAGCACTTTTAATATTTATAAACTTTTACGGAGAAAGGTTAAACGATTAATTATAACTGCCAAACGCGAATTTGAAATTCAAGTAGCTCGTGAATGTAAAGAAAACCCAAAGAAGGGCTCTCTTAAGTTTAATGGGCTGTGAAAAGTATTCTAAAACAACTTTTTTGGTTGGAAAAAAATAAATTATTAAGAAAAAGTACATTTTAGGGTGGAGAAATTTACTATATAGTAATAAAAATTGGGTTATAGGTTAGGATAGGTCAGGTTAGGTTAGGTTGTTAGGTTAGAATAGGTCAGGTTAGGTTAAGATAGGTCAGGTTAGGTAGGTCAAATTAGGTTAGGCTAGGCTTTAGGTTACGTTAGATTAGAAACGGAGTTCTCAGGTGTTGCCCATTGGTAGAAAAGATAGCTTGATAGGATCTCTCGGAAGCCAAAACCTTCGAATAGATGTTTTCAATTTCAGTGATGCTATTTGGGTATATCGTGAAGCACTGTTAGTACTTTTTAGGTAAATCGCACTATATCTAACTTAGCTAGGTAGAAAAAGCTTTATAGAGAAGTAGCAATGTTCCCTTTTCCAGTAAATGTAGTACGAGGCACTGGTCAGGTCTGGTTTCAAAGCACAGGGAGTTCTCAGATAAGGGAACCTTGATAAGAACTCTTCTCGAGTCAAAACCTCCGAATAAATATATTCATCTTCAGGGAAACTACTTAGCTAGAGTAGAATTTTAGTTTCAAATAGTGTGTAACGAAATTTCGTAAAAAAAAAGCAAAACTACGCATATGTAACTGTTAGAGGAATTCTTAAATTGGGTTGTGCTGGTCAGATGGAGGTGCCTCTGGATCAATGCTTCCTTATCTAAGTATTCCCATGCGAAATTCGCAATATAAATTGCAACATCATAAATTTTTCTAGAAAAAAGGAAAAATCATATATTTGATGTACAGTTGCGCTCATTATTCGTACGACACTCTTGATAACAGATAGCGCACCTAGTCTAAATTTGTTGGTGTACTACAAACGGTTGCAACGTTTTATGAATGAATCTGGCTGAGTGAGCGTTGATTGGTTGGTTTACTCATTGCCAAATGTCTTAGAACACAATTATTTCCATTCATCACTCTGGTTTACATATTACTAAAGAAACATAAATGAATAAGTAAATATAAATTCAAGAAGGGGATATACATATATAATTAACCAGCGGGATGTCAAAGAAGTGAATAAAATGGTCCATAAAAACTAAAAAAATCCTTCGGACGTGATAACAGTGTTCATGGTATTGGCAAGCCTGTCATCTTGAACAATGTATAAAAACAGAGCCGTTGGTAGGCATTATTGCACCCTGAGCAAATTCCAAATCATTTATTTATTTCATTACTGTATTTAATACTGAACATGATTCTGATATACACTATGGCGACACGAGGTTAAAACAGTTTTAAGGTGGAATAGATTCAATTCGCTTTTTCGATACTGCTTAACTACTATCATTGAAAACCTGAATGGATTAAGATATATTTTAGAACCTTAATCAACTGACTAGTGAGGGGGAGTTGAACAATAGGCCCCGCCTACTGTGTGCCTGATCTTCGCCGCGTTATCTATTGACGTTTGGTGGAATCATACTTACAACGGATGGAGCGGGTACTCATTGACGTTTATCATTACGTTGGTCAATGATTAGATTTCATTTATTCAAAAGCTCACAAGATAATTGAAATTACTTAATGAAACAAACCTCCTCTTCCAATTTAGGATCCGAATTTAAAGCAGCTCATAAAACTTAAAGTTTAAAAAAAATGTTTGGAAATTCTAAAAGGAAATTGAAGACTTTTACATACATTTATTTTCATATATTCATTTTAATTTTTTTCAAATAAGATGGCAAAATGACACTAAAAATACCCAAGGGTGTGTGTGAGAGAGAGAGAGAGAGAGAGGAGAGAGACCGTTATTATATAGAATAATTTATTTAGGAGTAACACAACATTTGGTGACGATAATGTTTAGTATTTTAACGAGATTGGAGTTGAAACTATTAATTAACGAATGGGCTGTTCATATATACAGTACATATATTTATCTCGCTTCCCAATAAATTGTGTTGAAAAGGCAGAAATAGCTCGGATGAAAGAGAGAGAGAGAGGTTGTGAAAAGGAGAAAAGGCAAAAACTAAAGGGTACCATTCATCCATACACACATCCTGGTGGACCAGCATGCCCCCCCACCCCATATGGCTAAATTCCACACTTTCGGCGGCTTTATTACGCCATGCGTGGTGCCGCTTCAAGGACTTGTCAAGAATAAAAAGAGACTTACATACTTCCGACAACTTTTTCCATTTCCAATCTACTTGCGGGCACCGTTTCCTGCATAACCTAGATCAAGTCCATCAACGTGTCCATCCATCTCCTTCTCGGCCTTCCTCTTCTTCTTCTACTTCGCAACACTCCATCTTTCAACATGTTCAACACCCCAACGCACTTCCTCAGTTTTAACTCCACTGACATCTCAACACCAAATCTTTCCAGAACCACATGATTTCTTACTTTATCATTCTCACGCACGCCACATATATCCTCACATTATCCATCTCAATGGTCTTACCCTTGTCTTCTCCCTTTTTTATCATACTAATGTTTCACACCTGTACAAAAGTGTCAATACTAATACACCTTCATGTAAACATTTCGCAGCATCTCTGCCCATTCTCCACTTCCCCACAACTGCTTTTAACCCACCTGCCACCTTCTTCTTGATTCATGCTACTATTAATTTTATCCGCATTCGTACTTCTTTCATTCAATCACATCCCAAATACTTCAAAGACTACCTCTTCTAACGTTTCTACATTCACCATTACATGACAACCCGAATTTCCTTCTTCTCCATAGTCACTAACTTGCTCTTACCCATATTCACTTCCAACAACCTTCTCTCGCACACTGCCACAAAACTCTCAACACTAGCGCTGAGTACTTAGGAGAGTTAAGAGAGGTAAATTTAATGCGCAGCCTAATGGTGGAATAGAAATATAGGAAATCGCAGATAGAAATTTAGCCTACAAAAGGTATAAAAAGGATCGTGCGGAGCAGCACTTTTAATATTTATAAACTTTTACGGAGAAAGGTTAACGATTAATTATAACTGCCAAACGCGAATTTGAAATTCAAGTAGCTCGTGAATGTAAAGAAAACCCAAAGAAGGGCTCTCTAAGTTTAATGGACTGTGAAAAGTATTCTAAAACAACTTTTTTGGTTGGAAAAAAATAAATTATTAAGAAAAAGTACATTTTAGGGTGGAGAAATTTACTATATAGTAATAAAAATTGGGTTATAGGTTAGGATAGGTCAGGTTAGGTTAGGTTGTTAGGTTAGAATAGGTCAGGTTAGGTTAAGATAGGTCAGGTTAGGTAGGTCAATTAGGTTAGGCTAGGCTTTAGGTTACGTTAGATTAGAAACGGAGTTCTCAGGTGTTGCCCATTGGTAGAAAAGATAGCTTGATAGGATCTCTCGGAAGCCAAACCTTCGAATAGATGTTTTCAATTTCAGTGATGCTATTTGGGTATATCGTGAAGCACTGTTGGTACTTTTTAGGTAAATCGCACTATATCTAACTTAGCTAGGTAGAAAAAGTTTTATAGAGAAGTAGCAATGTTCCCTTTTCCAGTAAATGTAGTACGAGGCACTGCGTCAGGTCTGGTTTCAAAGCACAGGGAGTTCTCAGATAAAGGAACCTTGATAAGAACTCTTCTCGAGTCAAAACCTCCGAATAAATATATTCATCTTCAGGGAAACTACTTAGCTAGAGTAGAATTTTAGTTTCAAATAGTGTGTAACGAAATTTCGTAAAAAAAAGCAAAAACTACGCATATGTAACTGTTAGAGGAATTCTTAAATTGGGTTGTGCTGGTCAGATGGAGGTGCCTCTGGATCAATGCTTCCTTATCTAAGTAATTCCCATGCGAAATTCGCAATATAAATTGCAACATCATAAATTTTTCTAGAAAAAAGGGAAAAATCATATATTTGATGTACAGTTGCGCTCATTATTCGTACGACACTCTTGATAACAGATAGCGACACCTAGTCTAAATTTGTTGTGTGTACTACAAACGGTTGCAACGTTTTATGAATGAATCTGGCTGAGTGAGCGTTGATTGGTTGGTTTACTCATTGCCAAATGTCTTTAGAACACAATTATTTCCATTCATCACTCTGGTTTACATATACTAAAGAAACATAAATGAATAAGTAAATATAAATTCAAGAAGGGGATATACATTATATTAACAAGCGGGATGTCAAAGAAGTGAATAAAAATGGTCCAGTAAAACTAAAAAAATCCTTCGGACGTGATAACAGTGTTCATGGTATTGGCAAGCCTGTCATCTTGAACAATGTATAAAAACAGAGCCGTTGTAGCATTATTGCACCCTGAGCAAATTCCAAATTCATTTATTTATTTACATATACTGTATTTAATACTGAACATAGATTCTGATATACACTATGGCGACACGAGGTTAAAACAGTTTTAAAGTGGAATAGATTCAATTCCGCTTTTTCGATACTGCTTAACTACTATCATTGAAAACCTGAATGGATTAAGATATATTTTAGAACCTTAATCAACTGACTAGTGAGGGGGAGTTGAACAATAGGCCCCGCCTACTGTGTGCCTGATCTTCGCCGCGTTATCTATTGACGTTTGGTGGAATCATACTTACAACGGATGGAGCGGGTACTCATTGACGTTTATCATTACGTTGGTCAATGATTAGATTTCATTTTATTCAAAAGCTCACAAGATAATTGAAAATTAACTTAATGAAACAAACCTCCTCTTCCAATTTAGGATCCGAATTTAAAGCAGCTCATAAAAAGCTTAAAGTATTTAAAAAAAAATGTTTGGAAATTCTAAAAGGAAATTGAAGACTTTATACATACATTATATTTTCATATATTCATTTTAATTTTTTTCAAATAAGATGGCAAAATGACACTAAAATATACCCAAGGGTGTGTGTGAGAGAGAGAGAGAGAGAGAGAGAGAGAGACCGTTATTATATAGAATAAGTTATTTAGGAGTAACACAACATTTGGTGACGATAATGTTTAGTATTTTAACGAGATTGGAGTTGAAACTATTAATTAACGGATGGGCTGTTCATATATACAGTACATATATGTTATCTCGCTTCCCAATAAATTGTGTTGAAAAGGCAGAAATAGCTCGGATGAAAGAGAGAGAGAGAAGGTTGTGAAAAGGAGAAAAGGCAAAAACTAAAGGGTACACATTCATTCACATACACACATCCTGGTGGACCAGCATGCCCCCCCAACCCCATATGGCTAAATTCCACACTTTCGGCGGCTTTATACGCCATGCGTGGTGCCGCTTCAAGGACTTGTCAAGAATAAAAGAGACTTACATACTTCCGACAAACTTTTTCCATTCCAATCTACTTGCGGGCACCTTTCCTGCATACCTAGATCAAGTCCATCAACGTGTCCATCCATCTCCTTCTCGGCCTTCCTCTTCTTCTTCTACCTTCGCAAACACTCCATTCTTTCAACATGTTCAAACCACCCCAACGCACTTTCCTCAGTTTTAACTTCCACTGACATCTCAACACCAAATCTTTCCAGAACCACATGATTTCTTACTTTATCATTCTCACGCACGCCACATATACTCCTCACATTATCCATCTCAAATGGTCTTACCCTTGTCTTCTCCCTTTTTTATCATACTAATGTTTCACACCTGTACAAAAGTGTCAATACTAATACACCTTCATGTAAACATTTCGCAGCATCTCTGCCCATTCTCCACTCCCCACAACTGCTTTTAACCCACCTGCCACCTTTCTTCATTGATTCATGCTACTATTAATTTTATCCGCATTCGTACTTCTTTCATTCAATACACATCCAAATACTTAAAAGACTACCTCTTCTAACGTTTCTACATTCACCATTACATGACAACCCGAATTTCCTTCTTTCTCCATAGTCACTAACTTGCTCTTACCCATATTCACTTCCAACAACCTTCTCTCGCACACTGCCACAAAACTCTCAACACTAGCGCTGAGTACTTAGGAGAGTTAGAGAGGTAAATTTAATGCGCAGCCTAAATGGTGGAATAGAAATATAGGAAATCGCAGATAGAAATTTAGCCTACAAAAGGTATAAAAAGGATCGTGCGGAGCAGCACTTTTAATATTTATAAACTTTTACGGAGAAAGGTTAAACGATTAATTATAACTGCCAAACGCGAATTTGAAATTCAAGTAGCTCGTGAATGTAAAGAAAACCCAAAGAAGGGCTCTCTTAAGTTTAATGGACTGTGAAAAGTATTCTAAAACAACTTTTTTTGGTGGAAAAAAATAAATTATTAAGAAAAAGTACATTTTAGGGTGGAGAAATTTACTATATAGTAATAAAAATTGGGTTATAGGTTAGGATAGGTCAGGTTAGGTTAGGTTGTTAGGTTAGAATAGGTCAGTTAGGTTAAGATAGGTCAGGTTAGGTAGGTCAAATTAGGTTAGGCTAGCTTTAGGTTACGTTAGATTAGAAACGGAGTTCTCAGGTGTTGCCATTGGTAGAAAAGATAGCTTGATAGGATCTCTCGGAAGCCAAAACCTTCGAATAGATGTTTTCAATTTCAGTGATGCTATTTGGGTATATCGTGAAGCACTGTTGGTACTTTTTAGGTAAATCGCACTATATCTAACTTAGCTAGGTAGAAAAAGTTTTATAGAGAAGTAGGAATGTTCCCTTTTCCAGTAAATGTAGTACGAGGCACTGGTCAGGTCTGGTTTCAAAGCACAGGGAGTTCTCAGATAAAGGGAACCTTGATAAGAACTCTTCTCGAGTCAAAACCTCCGAATAAATATATTCATCTTCAGGGAAACTACTTAGCTAGAGTAGAATTTTAGTTTCAAATAGTGTGTAACGAAATTTCGTAAAAAAAAGCAAAAACTACGCATATGTAACTGTTAGAGGAATTCTTAAATTGGGTTGTGCTGGTCAGATGGAGGTGCCTCTGGATCAATGCTTCCTTATCTAAGTAATTCCCATGCGAAATTCGCAATATAAATTGCAACATCATAAATTTTTCTAGAAAAAAGGGAAAAATCATATATTTGATGTACAGTTGCGCTCATTATTCGTACGACACTCTTGATAACAGATAGCGACACCTAGTCTAAATTGTTGTGTGTACTACAAACGGTTGCAACGTTTTATGAATGAATCTGGCTGAGTGAGCGTTGATTGGTTGGTTTACTCATTGCCAAATGTCTTTAGAACACAATTATTTCCATTCATCACTCTGGTTTACATATTACTAAAGAAACATAAATGAATAAGTAAATATAAATTCAAGAAGGGGATATACATTATATTAACAAGCGGGATGTCAAAGAAGTGAATAAAAATGGTCCAGTAAAAACTAAAAAAATCCTTCGGACGTGATAACAGTGTTCATGGTATTGGCAAGCCTGTCATCTTGAACAATGTATAAAAAACAGAGCCGTTGGTAGGCATTATTGCACCCTGAGCAAATTCCAAATTCATTTATTTATTTACATATACTGTATTTAATACTGAACATAGATTCTGATATACACTATGGCGACACGAGGTTAAAACAGTTTTAAAGGTGGAATAGATTCAATTCCGCTTTTTTCGATACTGCTTAACTACTATCATTGAAAACCTGAATGGATTAAGATATATTTTAGAACCTTAATCAACTGACTAGTGAGGGGGAGTTGAACAATAGGCCCCGCCTACTGTGTGCCTGATCTTCGCCGCGTTATCTATTGACGTTTGGTGGAATCATACTTACAACGGATGGAGCGGGTACTCATTGACGTTTATCATTACGTTGGTCAATGATTAGATTTCATTTTATTCAAAAGCTCACAAGATAATTGAAAATTAACTTAATGAAACAAACCTCCTCTTCCAATTTAGGATCCGAATTTAAAGCAGCTCATAAAAAGCTTAAAGTATTTAAAAAAAAATGTTTGGAAATTCTAAAAGGAAATTGAAGACTTTATACATACATTATATTTTCATATATTCATTTTAATTTTTTTCAAATAAGATGGCAAAATGACACTAAAATATACCCAAGGGTGTGTGTGAGAGAGAGAGAGAGAGAGAGAGAGAGACCGTTATTATATAGAATAAGTTATTTAGGAGTAACACAACATTTGGTGACGATAATGTTTAGTATTTTAACGAGATTGGAGTTGAAACTATTAATTAACGGATGGGCTGTTCATATATACAGTACATATATGTTATCTCGCTTCCCAATAAATTGTGTTGAAAAGGCAGAAATAGCTCGGATGAAAGAGAGAGAGAGAAGGTTGTGAAAAGGAGAAAAGGCAAAAACTAAAGGGTACACATTCATTCACATACACACATCCTGGTGGACCAGCATGCCCCCCCAACCCCATATGGCTAAATTCCACACTTTCGGCGGCTTTATACGCCATGCGTGGTGCCGCTTCAAGGACTTGTCAAGAATAAAAAGAGACTTACATACTTCCGACAAACTTTTTCCATTCCAATCTACTTGCGGGCACCTTTCCTGCATAACCTAGATCAAGTCCATCAACGTGTCCATCCATCTCCTTCTCGGCCTTCCTCTTCTTCTTCTACCTTCGCAAACACTCCATTCTTTCAACATGTTCAAACCACCCCAACGCACTTTCCTCAGTTTTAACTTCCACTGACATCTCAACACCAAATCTTTCCAGAACCACATGATTTCTTACTTTATCATTCTCACGCACGCCACATATACTCCTCACATTATCCATCTCAAATGGTCTTACCCTTGTCTTCTCCCTTTTTTATCATACTAATGTTTCACACCTGTACAAAAGTGTCAATACTAATACACCTTCATGTAAACATTTCGCAGCATCTCTGCCCATTCTCCACTTCCCCACAACTGCTTTTAACCCACCTGCCACCTTTCTTCATTGATTCATGCTACTATTAATTTTATCCGCATTCGTACTTCTTTCATTCAATACACATCCCAAATACTTAAAAGACTACCTCTTCTAACGTTTCTACATTCACCATTACATGACAACCCGAATTTCCTTCTTTCTCCATAGTCACTAACTTGCTCTTACCCATATTCACTTCCAACAACCTTCTCTCGCACACTGCCACAAAACTCTCAACACTAGCGCTGAGTACTTAGGAGAGTTAAGAGAGGTAAATTTAATGCGCAGCCTAAATGGTGGAATAGAAATATAGGAAATCGCAGATAGAAATTTAGCCTACAAAAGGTATAAAAAGGATCGTGCGGAGCAGCACATTTAATATTTATAAACTTTTACGGAGAAAGGTTAAACGATTAATTATAACTGCCAAACGCGAATTTGAAATTCAAGTAGCTCGTGAATGTAAAGAAAACCCAAAGAAGGGCTCTCTTAAGTTTAATGGACTGTGAAAAGTATTCTAAAACAACTTTTTTGGTTGGAAAAAAATAAATTATTAAGAAAAAGTACATTTTAGGGTGGAGAAATTTACTATATAGTAATAAAAATTGGGTTATAGGTTAGGATAGGTCAGGTTAGGTTAGGTTGTTAGGTTAGAATAGGTCAGGTTAGGTTAAGATAGGTCAGGTTAGGTAGGTCAAATTAGGTTAGGCTAGGCTTTAGGTTACGTTAGATTAGAAACGGAGTTCTCAGGTGTTGCCCATTGGTAGAAAAGATAGCTTGATAGGATCTCTCGGAAGCCAAAACCTTCGAATAGATGTTTTCAATTTCAGTGATGCTATTTGGGTATATCGTGAAGCACTGTTAGTACTTTTTAGGTAAATCGCACTATATCTAACTTAGCTAGGTAGAAAAAGCTTTATAGAGAAGTAGCAATGTTCCCTTTTCCAGTAAATGTAGTACGAGGCACTGGTCAGGTCTGGTTTCAAAGCACAGGGAGTTCTCAGATAAAGGGAACCTTGATAAGAACTCTTCTCGAGTCAAAACCTCCGAATAAATATATTCATCTTCAGGGAAACTACTTAGCTAGAGTAGAATTTTAGTTTCAAATAGTGTGTAACGAAATTTCGTAAAAAAAAGCAAAAACTACGCATATGTAACTGTTAGAGGAATTCTTAAATTGGGTTGTGCTGGTCAGATGGAGGTGCCTCTGGATCAATGCTTCCTTATCTAAGTAATTCCCATGCGAAATTCGCAATATAAATTGCAACATCATAAATTTTTCTAGAAAAAAGGGAAAAATCATATATTTGATGTACAGTTGCGCTCATTATTCGTACGACACTCTTGATAACAGATAGCGACACCTAGTCTAAATTTGTTGTGTGTACTACAAACGGTTGCAACGTTTTATGAATGAATCTGGCTGAGTGAGCGTTGATTGGTTGGTTTACTCATTGCCAAATGTCTTTAGAACACAATTATTTCCATTCATCACTCTGGTTTACATATTACTAAAGAAACATAAATGAATAAGTAAATATAAATTCAAGAAGGGGATATACATTATATTAACAAGCGGGATGTCAAAGAAGTGAATAAAAATGGTCCAGTAAAAACTAAAAAAATCCTTCGGACGTGATAACAGTGTTCATGGTATTGGCAAGCCTGTCATCTTGAACAATGTATAAAAACAGAGCCGTTGGTAGGCATTATTGCACCCTGAGCAAATTCCAAATTCATTTATTTATTTACATATACTGTATTTAATACTGAACATAGATTCTGATATACACTATGGCGACACGAGGTTAAAACAGTTTTAAAGGTGGAATAGATTCAATTCCGCTTTTTTCGATACTGCTTAACTACTATCATTGAAAACCTGAATGGATTAAGATATATTTTAGAACCTTAATCAACTGACTAGTGAGGGGGAGTTGAACAATAGGCCCCGCCTACTGTGTGCCTGATCTTCGCCGCGTTATCTATTGACGTTTGGTGGAATCATACTTACAACGGATGGAGCGGGTACTCATTGACGTTTATCATTACGTTGGTCAATGATTAGATTTCATTTTATTCAAAAGCTCACAAGATAATTGAAAATTAACTTAATGAAACAAACCTCCTCTTCCAATTTAGGATCCGAATTTAAAGCAGCTCATAAAAAGCTTAACGTATTTAAAAAAAAATGTTTGGAAATTCTAAAAGGAAATTGAAGACTTTATACATACATTATATTTTCATATATTCATTTTAATTTTTTTCAAATAAGATGGCAAAATGACACTAAAATATACCCAAGGGTGTGTGTGTGTGTGTGTGAGAGAGAGAGAGAGAGAGAGACCGTTATTATATAGAATAAGTTATTTAGGAGTAACACAACATTTGGTGACGATAATGTTTAGTATTTTAACGAGATTGGAGTTGAAACTATTAATTAACGGATGGGCTGTTCATATATACATATATGTTATCTCGCTTCCCAATAAATTGGGTTGAAAAGGCAGAAATAGCTCGGATGAAAGAGAGAGAGAGAAGGTTGTGAAAAGGAGAAAAGGTAAAAACTAAAGGGTACACATTCATTCACATACACATATCCTGGTGGACCAGCCCCCCCCCCCAACCCCACATGGCTAAATTCCACACTTTTGGCGGCTTTTACACCATGTGTGGTGCCGCTTCAAGGACTTGTCAAGAATAAAAAGAGACTTACATACTTCCGACAAACTTTTTCCATTCCAATCTACTTGCGGGCACCTTTCCTGCATCACCTAGATCAAGTCCACACTTACTCATGCAGTCATTCAACGTGTCCATCCATCTCCTTCTCGGCCTTCCTCTTCTTCTTCTACCTTCGCAAACACTCCATTCTTTCAACATGTTCAAACCACCCCAACACACTTTTCTCAGTTTTAACTTCCACTGACATCTCAACACCAAATCTTTCCAGAACCACATGATTTCTTACTTTATCATTCTCACGCACGCCACATATACTCCTCACATTATCCATCTCAAATGGTCTTACCCTTGTCTTCTCCCTTTTTTATCATACTAATGTTTCACACCTGTACAAAAGTGTCAATACTAATACACCTTCATGTAAACATTTCGCAGCATCTCTGCCCATTCTCCACTTCCTCACAACTGCTTTTAACCCACCTGCCACCTTTTTTCATTGATTCATGCTACTATTAATTTCATCCGCATTCGTACTTCTTTCATTCAATACACATCCCAAATACTTAAAAGACTACCTCTTCTAGCGTTTCTACATTCACCATTACATGACAACCCGAATTTCCTTCTTTCTCCATAGTCACTAACTTGTTCTTACCCACATTCACTTCCAACAACCTTCTCTCGCACACCGCCACAAAACTCTCAACAACCTTTTGCAAATTACACTCACTCTGAGCGAATAGTATCATCAGCACACAACAGACTTGAATGGCCCCACCTATTCCCATGAACACTAGATACATTCCTCTTTCCAGCAGTTGCACTTTCACCTTTCTCTTGACTCCATCTATAAACAGATTGAACGCACGACAAAGAGAGGGGATTGAAGACAGTCAGTAAGAGGCGGGTAATGAATGAGACGAAAAACCTTTGATTCCATCCGGTCAAGTAGAGCTGTGTGGTTTGATCCATTCCACACATGAGAAACGTACTCCATACAGGGGCGAACAAAACCCCTGTAAAGAGACAGCAACTGAAAGGGTGGGGCGAAGAAACTGCTGAGGCGGTACAGCACACGAAACCCCTAACGAGCTGTTTTAGAAAGAGAATATATGTGATCGTTACAGGAAAGATCACGAAAAAACGAAACGTCAAGAATGTAAAGAGAAGGATTGAGTTCTCTATTGTTGAACGTAAGGGGATAGTCGTGTGGAAGATTGAGACGAGTAGACAGATGAAGGAACCGAGTTTTTGAGATATTGAAAGCAACAAGGTTTTTTCTGCCCCAATCAGGGATAGTAGAAAGATCAGAGGTCAGGTGTATCATATTCCTCCCACACGAAGCACTGCGTGTCTGTTGAGAGTTGGGTTGCTAGATTTTGTCTCGCATTCTGCGGGACAAAATTTTTTCTGAGGTTTTTTTGAAGACCAATATTTTTTTAAATTGAAACTAGATTTCTTCAACGGTTACAACAAACAAAATTAGAAAATTTTTATTCAAACAATGCTTAATAATGCTTGATTTTTGGATGAAATGCGGCACTGTCCCGCAGAATGCGGGACCTCTAGCAACCTTAGTTGAGAGGGACGCTTTGAGAAGTGGGTGGAGAAGTGAAGAGTGGAATCATCAGAACAGGAGTGGATAGGACAGGAAGTGCAACTTAATAGATCACTGACAAATAAAAGGAAAAGAGTGTGACAGGAGAGAGCCCTGAGGAACGACACTATTAATAGCTTTAGGAGAAGAACAATGGCCATCTACAACCGCAGCTACAGATCGGCCAGAAATGAAATTAGAGATAAAGGCACAAATGAAAGGATAGAAACTCAAGGAAACCAGTTTGGAAATTAAAGATTTGTACCAGACTCAATTAAAAGCGTTTGATATGTCTAGCGCAATAGCAAAGATTTCACCTAAATCCTGAAAGCAGGATGACCAAGAGTCAGAGCAGATAGATATGCAAGAAGATTGCCAGTAGAGCGTCCCTTGCGGAACCCATACTGACGATCTGACTATCCATACTGACTATCCTATTAAGGATAGACTAAAAAAATTTAGAAAGACATGAAATCAAAGCAATTTGGCGATAGTTGGAGTGCTGAGAGCGGTCACCCATCTTTGGGACAGGATGAATGAAAGTGAACTTCCTGCAGGAAGGAAAAGTACCAGATGAGGAACAAAGACAAAAGAGTTTACCTAGGCAGGGTGTCAGCACAGAAGCATAGTTAATGAGAACAACAGGAGGGACACCATCAGGACCGTATTCCTTCCTGGAGTTGATCCCAGGTAGGGCAGAAAAAACATCTTTAGAAGTGATTCTAATTTCAGACATAATTACGTGAGAGGCAGGGGGAGATGGAGGAACAGCACTGGAATAGTTCACGGTTGAGTTAGAGGTGAAAGTTTGAGCGAAGAGTTTAACATTATCAGTAGAAGAGAATGCAAGTGAGCTGTGAGAATGAAAAAGAGGAGGGAAAGAAGAAATAAAGTTGTTGGAAAGGTTCTTGTCTAGGTTCCAGAAAGAACGAGAAGAATTAGAATTAGATAGGTTTTACATTTTTGTCTGATGAATGAATTTTGGCAAGTGTATTCCGGGTAGGATTATAAGCTAAGTGAGAGCCAGGAGTTCGATGGCGACGGTACCTTCTGAAAGCCTCCTCTCTGTTGCGGATAACATTAAAACAAACAAAGTTGAACCAAGGATTTTTTGCATTTGTAGCAGGAATGGAATATGGAATGCACATCTCCATACCCGAGAGAATCACCTCCGTGATGTGTTCAGCGAACGCGGGGTCCCCGGCCACAGAACCAGTAATCATTCAATGGGAAATCAAAGAAGTACTGCCTAAGGTCCCCCCAATCAGCGGCGCCAAAGTGCCAAAGGCGTCTCCTCTTGGGCGGATCCAAAGGCCGAATTTGAGTGATAGGACAAGAAACAGATATAAGATTGTGGTCGGAGGATCCCAACTGAGAAAAAAGTTTGACAGAGTAAGAGAAAGGATGAGCGGTAAGAAATAAATCTCCAAGGCGATTAGGAATACAAGTAGTCTGCTGAACGATCGGATGTTGGTCATTTAGGATAGCGAAGTTGTAAGCTAGTTCACCAGGGATGTTAGTGAAATGGGAGGAAAGCCAAAGTTGGTGGTGAACATTGAAATCTCCTAAAATGGAGGTTTCAGCAGAATGAAAGTGGGATATAAAGTATTTCACTTTTGAAGTGAAGTAGTCAAAGGGTTTTGAACAGTCAGTAGAATAAGGAGAAAGCTAGACAGCGCATATGTATTTAGTTTGAGATTCGTACATAAACAGTAGCCAGAGGGTGTAGAATTCGGAAGATTCAAGTTCGGGAATACGAGAGCAAATTAGGTCGTTGCGTACATGTAAGCAACATCCACCTTTTGATTGAAATTGCGTATAGCGAAAGTAGGAGGGTACAGAAAAGGGGTTGCTGTTAGTCGTTCCAGACACCCGCGTTTCAGTGAGGAAGAGAAAGTAAAGTTTAGAGGTGGAGAGGTGGTGTTCAACAGACATAAAATTTGAGGAGAGGCCAGGAATGTTGCAGAAGTTTGTGAAAAGTGAATCAGGCAGAGTCCCAAAACACCTCGGATGGGCAGAAGCAGAACCAACCCAAGCATTGGCGTTTCCATATCGGCAGCGGGTTAGCCTTAAGTGGAGATATTTATGGTACCCTCCCCAGGGGACTCCGAGTCTCTAATTAATTCCAATGGGAAAGATGGCAGTGTAATTAAGTTATTCTTCGGAGAAATGATGCAACGATGAAATGATGACTGATTGTGTAAAATAAATAAATAAAAAAATCCTTAAAAAGATGCATGGTATACATTTGATTGAATAGTTTACTGTTTCAAGCTATCTTTTATTTTCCACTGCCCACTGTCCTTTAATACGTAACTGGGAACACGAGATAAGTGTACGCATGGTGTAAATGAACTCTGTAGCTATTCTTTTCATTATACTTTTCTTACTTTCCTATAAATTTTTCACACCATTTTCTGTCAGCAGTGGCTGGCGGAGGAGGGAGAACCTTGTCTGTTCTGTACTTTTTTACTACGACTAGTTCTGTGTGAAAGCTTTACACGTCAAAAGTGTAAGCATGGTAACAGTTTTCAGTATTCTTGATTTTCTTTTGCTTCTATTTTTCTTAATTTTCTCTACATCTTTCTTGGGCTAGCCTAGAGTGGCTCTTAGGGTCTCTCTCTCTCTCTCTCTCTCTCTCTCTCTCTCTCTCTCTCTCTCTCTCTCTCTATCTCTCTCAATATATATATATATATATATATACACACTGTATGTCGTTTGCACTACATAACTGAAGTTAAATATTTGAGGATGTGATGAAAGAGATTTATTTGTGAAGTTCGCCTTTAAGGCAATACGTGATTCAAAACTTTTTTTTTTTTATGCATAAACGCGTAGATATTCCAGTTGGTTGCGAATAAACATTTCTTTCATTTAGAAGAGAATGAACTTTGTTTCCCTTGCCCTTGCATCCATTTCCCCTCAAAGATAGATATACTGTGTGTGTATATACATATATATATATATCGTAAAGAACGACGCTTGTATATATAGGTGCGGCATGCGGGAGGTGCCCCCCTCGGGGCATTGGTTTCTGCGCGTATGTAGGAGGATTACGACTTCTGATCGAGTGAGGGCCATGGTGTAGTGGTTATCATATCTGACCGGCAATCGGAAGATCACGGGTTCGATTCCCGGGTGGTTACCTCATTTTTTCATTTGTTCGTTCTCTCTCCTTGCGCGGAATGTTCTCCTATACAAGCGTCGTTCTTTACGTTAATTATACTGCGTGTTCTTTGCAGTTGAAATGTGTATATATATATATATATATATATATGTGTGTGTGTGTGTGTGTGTGTGCGTGCGCGCGCGTCTATCTGTCTGTGTCTGTGTGAGGCATGGGAATGGGCAGACTGAGAACTTAAAACGACCCTGTTAAATATTCATCCGATAGTTGTCTTATAACCTCATTTTCAGTAACACCATTCCTACTTACTCAGTTATTGTTCTATTCATTTGTAGACAAATTACAAAGAAGTTGTGAAGGAACTGAAGATTTATATAATATTTTTATGAAATATACTGGGTGATCCAGATAAATCGGACCCATAAAAAAAAGTCAAATATTCTTAATATTTAATTCCTTTCATAAAAACTATATATCATTCGAAAGAGTAGAGTTACAAGTTTATTATGAAATATTTATTTTTTAAAAATGACTCCTTTCAAATGTGCTCCATTAGTTGCCAAGCATTCCAGTGTTCTCGCTTGTAAGTTCTGCATCACTTTTGCAAGAGTGTGCGGTGGTATGGCCTGTATCTCATTTGTGATGGCGGCCTTCAATTCTTGCAAGGTCGTTGGGTTATTTCTGTAGACCCTACTCTTTAAATATCCCCAGAGATAATAATCTAAGGGAGAAAAATCCGGAGACCTTGCGGGCCATTCAACGTCTCCAAATCTTGAGATTAACTCGCCTGGAAACGTTTGACGCAAAACTGCCATGCAGTTCCTCGTGGTATGGCAGGTAGCTCCGTCTTGTTGGAACCAGTGGTTTTCTAGACAAAGATCTCTTAATTTAGGAATAAGGAAATCGGTCAACATTTTTTCGTAGCGATCACCATTTACAGTAACCGTGTTTCCGGTGGAATCCTCGAAAAAGTACGGCCCTATGATCTGAGATGCAGTAAGACCACACCAAACAGTTACACGCTGACTATGCAACGGGACTTCGGTAATATTCAATGGATTTTCTGTTGCCCAGAAACGACAATTTTGTTTGTTTACAGTTCCATTCAAGTGAAAATGGGCTTCGTCTGACATAATCAAAGTTGCTAGAAAATTGGTGGTGTCATTTACCTTCTGTTGGATCCATTGACAGAATTGTCGTCTTCGTGCGAAATCTCCATCGTTTAGTTGTTGCACTGTTTGAATTTTATATGGAAAGAGCATTAAATTTTGCTTGAATATACGGTGTGTTGTTCCATATCCAACTCCTAACAGCTGAGAAGCACGTCTGATGCTTATGTTAGGATTATCCTGTACAATTTCATGAGTTCTGTTAATGATCTCGTCTATCCTTGCTGTGCGCACTCTTCCAGTTGGTTTTCTTTTTCCAATGCTGCCAGTTAGGGAAACATTTCTGACACACCGACGGATTACTTTCTTAGAAGGTGATTTTGACATCTGAAAATTTGTCTTGAAAGATCTTTGAGCTGAAACTACACTTCTTCCATGCTTATAATATTGCTCAGTTATGAAACGCAGCTGTTCCACAGTCCATGCAGTCATCTTGAAGGGTTAGTTTTAACTAACACTTTTATTTTGTTTTGTATCTTATCTTGTCTTGTATTGTCAAAACCTATACAATCCTGTACAAACTTGTAACTATCCTCTTTCGAATGATGCGTATGATTTTATAAAAGGACTTATACTTTAAGAGTTACAGGGGTTTCTTTTGGGTCCCATTTCTCTGGATCACCCTTTATTTATAAATACTGCTTACTGTACAATTATATGTAATACTCACTTACAAAACAACTGAAAGCTTTAATTAAACAAAAATAGCACCATACATATACATCAAACTGAAAATCAGTATATTTGACATAATGTACGAAAATAACTACAATTTTCAGGTGATTACAGATATAGCTCCTTGCGTAAGTGAAATTACCTTTTTAATGATACATTACACTGGTATGCATCAATTTTGCTGTCAAGGATTTTGTACGTGATTCTTATAGAGTTTTTCCTGCTGATTTCGAATCTGCAATCCGTTTTTCTCAATGAGCTCAGGTTATCCGGCCATGGCCTCATAAGTAAAATAGAATGTTTCGTGATTTTGTCAAAGCGGAATTGGAACAGTAACATCTATCATCACTTGTTTCACTTGTATAATATATTTTTTTACTTTTCAGGCATATAGATAAAATATTTCATAATGAATAGAGCGTGTAAAAATGATTCCAATAGATTCTGCTACATATGTGGGACGGTTACCATGCCAAATAACCAGTCCCAAATCACTAAATTTGTGAAGACAATGTATAGAGCATACTTTGGAATTAAGCTAGGGGACCAGGACAAAAATTTCGCCCCTCATATGTGCTGCAAGACGTGCATTGAAAATTTGAGAAGATGGAGCAAAGGCAGAGCGAAATCTTTGCCTTTTGGAATTCCCATGATTTGGAGAGAAGGAAAGGATCACGTGACAGATTGCTATTTCTGCATGACAAACCTCCAAGGTGGGCTTATAAATTTATTTTTCTTAAATATTTTGAAATCCTCGTATGAAACTTGACATAATATTCACCATAATGTAATATTCACCATATATAGCATAATATTCACCATAATGGTAATCATACATTTACATATACATATTGTTATAGAAAATACATTTACACATACATATTGTTATACAAGTTACATTTACATATACAATGATTGTATATTTTCTTTCTTTTTCATTCATATTGTCCCCGAAGGGACAATATGAATGAAAAAGAAAGAAAATATACAGACTCCATCGACCTATTTCATATCTTACAGACCTCAGCCTTCCCTCACGAGCCGCCACTGTCTGAATGCTTCTTCTATTTCATATGCAAGTTTTATATCCATGTTTCTGTGTTTCTATTTTCAGGAGTTAACAAGAAGAATAAACACATTGTTGTATACCCTGACATTCCTTCTGCTATGAGACCTGTACCCCATGGTCCTGGAATTCCAATACCCGACCCACCTCAAACCCTGGACTTCGATGATTCTGATGATGAATCAATGACCAATGCCAATGACCAGTCCCAGTCGTATATACCTCAAAATACCGCTTCAAATGAGCCGAGGCCTCTCAACCAGGCCAAACTTAATGATCTTACCAGGGATTTAGGACTTTCCAAGTTAGTTGCCGAGATCTTGGGCTCACGACTTCGAG
This sequence comes from Bathynomus jamesi, assembly GCA_023014485.1. Taxonomy (NCBI): domain Eukaryota; kingdom Metazoa; phylum Arthropoda; class Malacostraca; order Isopoda; family Cirolanidae; genus Bathynomus; species Bathynomus jamesi. The sequence goes on along the minus strand of JAJOZX010002707.1, from coordinate 178,070 downwards.
AGGACAACTTGCTGGCTCCGGGAACAACATTCTCCTGGTATAGGAAACGAGAGGAAGAATTCCGCAAGCTTTTTGCAGTGCACGAAAATACCTCTTCCTTAGTGTACTGCTGCAATGTTGAGGGGCTAGTCGAATCCTTGGGCCTGCCATATAACGCATCAGAATGGAGGCTATTTATAGACTCGTCTAAACGAAGTTTGAAAGCAGTACTTCTCAACATTGGGAATAGGGTTGCATCAGTCCCTGTCGCACATTCCGTACAACTTACTGAGAGCTACGATAACATGAAAATTTTACTGGATGCTCTCGTATACGACCAACATAACTGGAGGATCTGTGGAGATTTGAAGGTAATACTAATATCATAAGTAAACTATTGCTATTGACTATGTTGTTTTTCCAAAGGTTATTTGAGAGCGTATAAGAACACTTAACTTCCACACAGAAGTGATACAGTCCAATGCATAGATTTTTTTTATCGGATAGAACAAATTCTCTAAATTCTTTAAATATTTTCATTTTTTTTCAGATTGTGGCATTTGTATTGGGAATGCAAGGGGGATACACGAAATACCCATGTTTCCTCTGCAAATGGGATAGCCGAGCGGATGAGAAGCACTATGCACAGCGTGAATGGGCATCCAGAGAGAATTTTGAACCTGGGTAGCATAATGTCGTTTCAGTGCCCCTTGTACCACCAACAAAAATTTTGCTCCCACCACTTCATATTAGCTGGGCTTGATGAAAAATTTTATCAAATCAACAATGAATAAGGAGGGTTCAGCATTCCGATATCTCGAGAGTAAATTTCCTCATATATCTGATGCTAAACTAAATGCTGGGGTTTTTGATGGTCCTCAAATTCGAACTTTGATCAAGGATACTCAGTTCGAAAACGCAATGACTCCAACTGAGAAGAATGCCTGGCAGGCATTCAAATCAGTTGTCACTGATTTTCTTGGCAAGCGTAGAAGTCCAGAATACGAGTCCGTTGTCGAAAACTTGATGGAAGCTTTCAAAGCTCATGGGTCGCGCATGTCCATAAAAATGCACTTTTTGTGGTCCCACTTGGACTATTTTCCTGAAAATTGCGGGGATTATAGTGAGGAACAGGGTGAACGATTTCATCAAGATATCAAAATAATGGAAGAGAGGTACCAGGGAAACTGGGATATCAATATGCTGGCGGACTATTGCTGGTGTTTGAAGCGAGACGTGCCCGAAGAAAAACACAGACGGAAAGCCAAAAAAACTTCATTCCTTCCTCAATAAACTTTTTTCCATATTCATTGTATGAATAAAAGTATTTATTCACACAATGTTTTCATTTTTCACGAGTGTTCTTATAATATTACTCGTATCTACAGTGTTTAAGCTAAAAAAATCAATAAATTTGGGGATAAAATTGGACTTATAATAAATGGCCAATAGAGAAAAAACCTGACCTGATTGAGGAAAACCAATGTCATTTTCGAATTCAGCATGGTCGAATTATATAATATGAGTTGAAAAAACCCTCACAGCAGACAAAAACATTTCATATGCATACCACTGTTATCAATGACTGCATCAGGGTCTGTACGATGTAGAATGTCTTTTCCATGGACATCAAAAAAAATGCTTCCAAATGGTCAGCACTCAGGGTACTCCTCAGCCTGTTCTTCATAAATATGAGTGTTGGAAAACTTCTTTCACATACCACCTTAGTTGTTGAAAGTGTTGAGAGGTATTTGTACGCTAGACCTATGTTTGTGTATGTCTCACTGAACAAGTTGTAGCGCTTCAGAGTAAGGTAAACACACACTGCACAGTTGTGGCATCGTGTGCACACAAATTGCTTCTCATGGTACTCTGACTCACAATTTTACATAACTCTCATGTCTGTCATCAATAATCTCCTCTTGGTTGTTCGAGATGTATTCTTCGGGTGTTGAACTTTTCAACCTGTTCCAGTTATTTGCCAAACTTACAAGTTCTGATTGCAACTTTTCTTTGGTTATTTGCTCATCAAACTTCATAAGTGTTTCATTCAGTTTTTGAAGTGCCTCATGAGACAAAGATGTCTTTATCTCCAAATTGTACAGAGAACAAACAGGACAGTTCCCTATACAACGATCCCATTTTTCTCAACTCGTGCTTTTAACTTTCAATGTTTGTGTCTAATATTTTGTTATGCACATCTACTTCAACGTCTTTAAAAACATCAACAATTGGTTCTTCAGATGCGATTTCTCCAGGCCTCCTTTTTCTCTAGAAAGAACTCCTGGATGACAATACTTTTATGTAGGCTTCGCTTTTCAAGTTCATACGAGATACATTAAACTTAATGCATTGTAAAATCGTTAAGCACAGGTATATTGCAAACCTTACCCAGTGCCAGAAGACAGAAGTTAATGTAAATTAAGGCCTAAGCTTTCCAGATAGTATTTTTTTATTGACTTCAGAATCAAAACTTTTGTGAAAGTCTGTTGCAAAAAAGTTAAATTTTTAAAATTTGAAGGGAGCTTTTCTAGTGTCTACTAAGAACATTCAAGGCTGGATATTTAAGGTCTAGTAAATGCAAATTTAATGGTGTCTTAGTCTAAATCAGAAGAATTTTTGGTAACTTAAACAGAAGTAGCTATCAGATTTAACACTGGTACTTTTTTAAACTAGTCTTGGGTAAAGTTCCAGATCACTGAAATCTGGTATCCCCAGAACTCAATATTAGCCCAACATATTTCTTTGTAAATAGTAGAATGATTATTTTATTTAAGAGTTACGTGTCAGATATGTATATATTTAACCATCAATACGAGTATAATTACATTTACTGATATACATTATTACAATAAACATATAAGAAAATATGGTGCTCTTCCAATATGTGCTCTACCGCGAAACTGTGATCTACCATATTCCAATACGTGCTCTACCGTGAAACTAGCCTTATAAGGCTAACTAACGAAAATATCATGACTTAACCTAACCAATCGTTAGGTCAACTATACGCCCTTGACGATTGGTTAGGTTAAGTCGTGATATTTTCGTTAGTTAGCCTTATAAGGCTAACTAACGTACCTGCTGCTAATCCGAATAATCTAAGGTAGATCACGTATTGGAATGTAAATTTTCGCGGTAGAGCACATATTGGAAGAGCACCAAATGTTTATACACTATGGCGACACAAGGTTAAAACAGTTTTAAAGGTGGAATAGATTCAATTCCGTTTTTTTCGATACTGCTTAACTAGGATCACCTGAAGATCAGGGTACCCAGCCTTCTTTAGTTAGCTTTATAAGGCTAACTAACGAAAATATCACGACCTAACCTAACCAATCGTTAGGTCAACTGTACGCCCTTGACGATTTGTTAGGTTAGGTCGTGATGTTTTCGTTAGTTAGCCTTATAAAGCTAACTAAAGAAGGCTGGGGACCCTGATCGTCAGTTGATCCCTTAACTACTATCATTGAAAACCTGAATGGATTAAAATATATTTTAGAACCTTAATCAACTGACTCGTGAAGAGGAGTCGAACAATAAGCCCCGCCTACTGTGGGCCTGATCTTCGCCGCGTTATCTATTGGGTGGAATCATACTTACAACGGATGGAGCGGGTACTTATTGACGTTTATCATTACGTTGGTCAATGATTAGATTCCATTTTATTCAAAAGCTCGCAAGATAATTGAAAATTAACTTAATGAAACAAACCTCCTTTTCCAATTTAGGATCCGAATTTAAAGCAGCTCATAAAAAGCTTAAAGTATTTTTCAAAAAATGTTAGGAAATTCTAAAAGGAAATTGAAGACTTTATACATACATTATATTTTCATATATTCATTTTAAATTTTTTCAAATAAGATGGCAACATGACATTAAATATACCCAAGTGTGTGTGTGTGTGTGTGTGTGTGTGTAGAGAGAGAGAGAAGAGAGAGAGAGAGAGAGAGAGAGAGAGAGAGAGGAGAGATCGTTATTGTATAGAATAAGTTATTTAGGGGTAACTCAACATTTGGTGACAATATTGTTTAGTATTTTAACGAGATTGGAGTTGAAACTCTTAATTAACGGATGGGCTGTTCATATATATATATATATATATATATATATATATATATATAATCTCGCTTCCCAATAAATTGGTTGTGAAAAGGAGAAAAGGTAAAAACTAAAGGGAACACATTCATTCACACACACACATCCTGGTGGACCAGCCCTCCCCGAACCCCACATGGCTAAATTCCACACTTTCAGCAGCTTTATACGCCATGCGTGGTGCCGCTTCAAGGACTTGTCAAGAATAAAAAGAGACTTACATACTTCCGACAAACTTTTTCCATTCCAATCTACTTGCAGGCACCTTTCCTGCATCACCCAGATCAAGTCCCCGCTTACTCACGCAGTCACTCAACATGTCCATCTATCTTCTTCTCGACCTTCTTCTTCTTCTTCTACCTTTGCAAACATTCTTATACACTTTTCTCACAGCTCTGTCATCTTCCATTCTTTCAATATGTTCAAACCACCCCAACACACTTTCCTCAGTTTTAACTTCCACTGACATCTGAACACCAAATCTTTCCAGAACCACATGATTTCTTACTTTATCATTCTCACGCACGCCACATATACTCCTCACATTATCCATCTCAAATGGTCTTACCCTTGTCTTCTCCCTTTTTTATCATAATAATGTTTCACACCTGTACAAAAGTGTCAGTACTAACACACCTTCATGTAAACATTTCGCAGCATCTCTGCCCAGTCTCCACTTCCCCACAACTGCTTTTAACCCAGCTGCCACCTTTCTTCATTGATTCACGCTACTATTAATTTCATCCGCATTGTACTTCTTTTATTCAATACATATCCCAAATACTTAAAATACTACCTCTTCTAGCGTTTCTCCATTCACCATTGCGTGACAACCCGAATTTACTTCTCTCTCCATAGTCAATAACTTGCTTACCCACATTCACTTCCAACAACCTTCTCTCCTCTCGCACACCGCCACAAAACTCTCAACAACCTTTTGCATATTACACTACCACTCTGAGCGAAGAGCATCATCAGCACACAACAGACTTGACAGGCCCCACCTATTCCCATGAACACTAGATACATTCCTCTTCCAGCAGTTGTACTTTCACCTCTCTCTTGACTCCATCCATAAATAGATTGAACAGCCACGGAAACATCACACATCCTTGACGCACACCAACACTTATAACAAACCATTCACTCAGTTCTTTATTTACACTTACACATGCCCTACTTCCATCGTAAAAACTCTTCGTCGCATTCGTGATTCTAGCATCAATTCCATATACACTCAAGACCTCGCACAGTGCTTCTTTAATTACCCTATCATTAACTTTTTCAGTATCCATAAATATATATCTTGCAATCTTTTTGAAGTGTCTTCTCAATCACTTGGCTCACTGCAAACACTCGATCCGCACAGCCTCTTCCACTACGGAACCTTCCTTGTTCATCACTCACCAAGCATTCTGTAACTAATACACCTACTCTTTCTTTTACGATCCTACTATACACCTCCCCTACTACACTACTACACTCACCAGAGTAATTCTTGCAAACATCCTTTCACCTTTTGTTTTGTGCAATGGAACAATTATTTTCTTTTTCTAGACTTCAGGCACACTACCATTTGCCCATCTCTTTCACACATCAAGCCCTCGAAGTATTTCTTCCATCTTTTTTATGCAGGAAGAAGGGGCCAAGGACGAAAACCCACAAAAACGTTACCCCCCCCATATAAGAAGAGAACCAAAATCTAGGTCCAAGGTTTTCGAGATGCCTGGACACTCTGAGTTTGAAAGATTGAAGGAAATAGACGAGGGGAAAGACGGACTGAGGAAGATTGTTCCAGAGTTGACCAGTTGAGTAAATGAAAGACTGAAAATACCGATTAACCCTTGCATTGGAGAGTTGGACAGAAAAGGAATGAAAATGTGTCGAAAGTCTGGTACTGCTTAAGGGGATAGTCGTGTGGGAGATTGTGACAAGTAGACAGATGAAGAAACTGAGTTTCCGAGGCATTGAAAGTAACAGGGTCTTCTCTGTCCCAATCAGAGATAGTAGAAACATCCGTGGTCAAATGCACCATAGCCGTTTTACGCGGATCATGAACTGACTGTTGAGAGGGACGCTTTATGAAGCGGGTGTTGAAGTGAAGGGTGGAATCATCGGCGTAGGAGTGGATAGGACAGGAAATGCGACTTAATAGATCATTGATAAATTAAAGGAAAATATTGGGTGACATGCCAGAACCCTGAGGAACAACACTATTAATAGCTTTAGGAGAAGAACAGAGACTATCTACAACCGCAGCTATAGATCGGCCAGAATGGAAATTAGAGACGAAGGCACAGATAGAAGGAGGGAAACCGAATGAGGGCAGCTTGGAAATTAAGTGTACCAGACTCTATTAAAAGTTTTTGATATGTCGAACGCAATAGCAAAGGTTTCACCGAAATCCTGTCAGTAACCAAGACTCAAGAGAGATATGCAAGAAGATCGCCAGTAGAGCGTCTCTTCCGGAATCCATACACACGATCTAAAAGAAGATTATGAGAAGAAAGCTGTTTACGAATCTTCCTATTAACGATAGATTGAAAAACTTTAGAAAGGCAAAAAATCAAAGCAATTGGACGATAATTGGAGGGTTAAGAGCGGTCACCCTTCTTTGGGACAGGCTGAATGAAAGCGAATTTCCAGCAGGAAGGAAAAGTACTAAATGAAAGACAAAGACGAAAGAGTTTACCTAGGCAGGGTGTCAGCACAAAAGCATAGTTCACGAGAACAACAGGAGGGACACCAACAGGACTGCACGCCTTTCTAGAGTTGAACCAAGAGAAGGCAGGAAAAAAATATCTTTGCAAGAGTCTAATTTCAAACATAACTGTGTCAGAGGGGGTAAGAGGTGGAGGAACAGCGCCGAAATCGTTCAGGGTTGAGTTGAAGGCGAAAGTCTCAGAGAAGAGTTCAGCTTCATCGGGAGAAGAGAAGGAAACGGAGACGTCAGAATAGAAAAGAGGAGGGAAAGAAGAAGTAAAGTTGTTACGAGTAGAAGGGTTCTTGGCTAGGTGCCAGAAAGAGCCAGAAGAATTAGAATTAGATAAGTTTTTACATTTCTGTCTGATGAAGGAATTTTTGGCGAGTCTAAGAACAGATTTTGTACGATTACGGGCAGAAATATAAGCTGAGTGAGAGTTAGGAGTTGGATAGCAACGGTACCTTCTGAAAGCCTCCTCTCTGATGCGGATAGCATTAGAACAGGGCTGTCCAACTGGCGGCCCACGGGCCGCATGCGGCTCTCAGCACATTTGTTTGCTGCCCTATTGTAGGTTGTTTGCGGTCCTAGGTTGCCTCCAAAATATTCGTGTGCAGAACTAGCCGAGGAACTGCGTGAAAGAGCAAATTTTTCAGTCTTCACTACCAATATGGAGACATTCTGGAGGCATTTAAAAACCGTTTTACAGACTTTAAAACTATAAAGGATGACATAGCCTTGTTTAGCAATCGACTCAGAGCAGAAATTGCGAACCAACCTCCTCAGTTACAGTTCGAACTGTGTAATTTACAGACATATCGCTTTTTCAGTGGAAGGGCGGAAAAAGGCAGGGACTTCTTCAGACTTGTGCCCCAAACACGGTAGCCAAACTTAAGAGACTTTGGATTAAGGATGTGCTCTATGTTTGGAAGTATTTACTTGTGTGAGAGCGTCTTTTCCTATATGAAATTTATAAGGTCTCATTATCGTTCTTCCTTAACAAATGCATCACTGTCACACTTGATGAGACTTACTACAACCAACATAAATGTGGATATACCCAGCTTCGTGAAAGAGATACTGTAGATCGTCCTCAGTGCTCTCACTAATTACACTGCTATGCAACATATCTGATGTTTCAACATACATAACTGGTTTTTTTATCAATTCAGGTGTGCTGAATCCAAAAATCACATCCATTTTTTCTCATCATCTACAGTTTTCTGGCAAATACCTATCACCATTTTGTATGGGTGGTATAAAGTATAGATATATACCCATTTATGCAATATATGTGTACACTATATACATAGATTGATTTATTCATTATATTTATATGCAGATACAATATATACCTAGGCTGCAACAGGAGTCTAAAGGTTCACTTCCATCACTCGCACTTGGATTATTTTCCTGAAAACTTGGGTAGTGTGAGTGTGGAACAAGGAGAAAGGTCTCACCAGGATATCAAGGTCATGGAAAAAAGATACGAAGAAAGGTGGGATGTCAGCATGATGGCAGATTACTGCTGGTCTATGAAACGGGAAGGCTCGGAAGAAATGCAGCACAAGAAGGGAGCAAAAAAACGACGATTTTCTCCTACTGATCGATCATGATTGATCTATTATGTATCAATTAAGTATCTATTATGTATCAATTAAGTATTGTCTTTGTATTTCTTATAACTTTGTACTCTTGGAAATTTAGTTGTTTAATACATACCATGAATATATCTGACTTATATTTTTGTGAAAAACCCTGACGTGATACATAAAAACGGTTGTGAAATTTGAAATCAGCATGGCAAAATTGTATAAGATCATGTAATAGAAATAAAACATTTCGTACTTTGGTTTGAAATGCAGCCTTGTGTTATGATTCAGTAAATCTAGTGAAAGTAGAGAGATGTCAAGCTAATAAAGATGCAAGGTATTGTAAAATGTTTGTTATTTTATTTACACAACCACACAATCTTTAATTTATATTAATTTTTAGAGTGTGGCCCCCTGGCAGATATCTCAGGAGCAATGTGGCTTCCTTGAGGTTAGAAGTTGGACAATCCTGCATTAGAACAAACAAAGTTACCCCAAGGATTTTTTGCATACGTAGTAGGAATAGAATATGGAATGTACGTTTCTATACCCGAAAGAATCACCTCCGTGATGCGCTCAGCATACTCGGAGGGGCCCCGGCCACGGAACCAGTAATCATACCATGGGAAATCAAAGAAGTAGTGCCTAAGGTCCTCCCAATCAGCGGCGCCAAAGTGCCGAAGGCGTCTCCTCTTGAGAGGATTCAAAGGCCGAACTGGAGTGATGAGACAGGAAACAGATATAAGACTGTGGTCGGAGGAGTCCAACGGAGGAAAAAGTTTGACAGAGTAAGAAGGAGGATGAGTGGTGAGAAATAAATCCACAATGTTGGGCCTATCTCCAAGGCGATCGGGAATACGAGTAGTGTGCTGTACAATCTAGGAGGAGGAGGAGGAGATTGTAGACACCAATCGACCAGGAAAGTACTCCGGCAGGGGAGCGGGGATATCAGGCAGAAGACAGGGAGCGCTGGAACTCCCGTTTCTTCCGTCACTGTCCTCTTTAGCTGAGCTTTCTCCGTGTCTCATTTACCCTGTCAGCAGTCCAGCATGCTCTCAAACACACACTTCTCCCTCTATTCTTCACTACACATACGAGTACATGCATTTTACATACCCTATAATCTTTTAAAAATTTATAAAAAAAAGATAAATATGGGCCTTAAGTAAGGTAATCAAAGAATTTTGGATAATCAGTAAAATTAGGAGAAACGTAGACAGAGCAGATGTATTTACTGTAGTTTGAGAATGGCATGTAAGCTGTAACCAGAGGGCGTAGAATTCAAACGATTCAAGCTCGGGAATACGAGAACAAGTTAGATCGTTGCGTTCATATACTTTCCCATATATATATATATATATATATATATATATATATATATATATAATAAACAGGAACACCAGAGAAAATACAAACATCCTTCAAGGTTTAATAGTACTAGTTTATTTCATTTACGTTTCAGTTTTAATGCTTTTACTTTTTTATAATTTTAACTTTTTAACTTTACATTTATTTACCTTTTAGTTTTAATGTTTTACATTTTCTTAGCCACTTTTTATAATTTTTTAAGTTTATTTTAAATTGTTATTAAGCAATTTGTATTTTGTATGTGATTTGGAATTTTATTGTTTTAGCCCTGAAGATGGAATTAGTGCATTCCGAAACGTTGGTACTATTAAACCTTGAAGGATGTTTGTATTTTCTCTGGTGTTCCTGTTTATTATTAAACTGCGTTTTCCGCGCCACCAATCAATAGCCGATATATATATATATATATATATATATATATATATATATATATATAAGTGAGGAGAGAAGATGATATAATGAATTTTTATAACCTTTTATTATAATGAAAATATAATGAAACGGGAAAACACGGGAAAACACGGGAAAACACGGGAAAACCGCACTGATTGATTCAAAATACAATGAAATAATAATAATAATAATAATAATAATAATGAAATTATTTTTTCTTCAATATCTTCATTCAGAATAATATTAAAATATTGAGATAATAGAATGCATATGGGGAATAAATGTACGAAAAATAAATATGATGTATAAACAGAATGAACATTATAACGAAATGCTGAATGAATATTAAATAAGAAGAGAATCAATAAGATGGTAGAATGATCAACATCAGAATGAGATCCTCCAGACGTGAATTTTATATTTTTACGTCTGCGAAGGAGAGAAGAATGAACTGAAGCGTTAGCGAGGCGAGAATGTAGTAAAATTCTGAAACTGAGAAACGGTGGCAAATTCTGTGCCTTCATATTCGAATTGTCTCCATGCATACACTTTAAATCCTGTCCATTCTGTCTGCTTTAAAACTGAGAGTATAAATGAGCTTGAATTTAGTCCCTAAATAATAAAGTATTTGGAGAGTATACTGCTCATAGATAAAAATACATCGAAAGTACATCAAAAGTACATCGAAAGTACATCGAAAGTACATCAAAAGTACATCGAAAGTACATCGAAAGTACATCAAAAGTACATCGAAAGTACATCGAAAGTACATCAAAATACATCGAAAGTACATCAAAAGCGCATCAGACTGCTCGTTTCTGGACAAGAACGGTTCTCTGAAATTTAGATAAAACACACAAAGTACACTTTCAGGGATTGCAGAAAACATTTCGCATTAATTACTCGTATATACCTTCAGTCTACTAAAACTACTCTTTAAATACTGTACATCAGTGCAGAAATTCCTAACCCTTTTTCGACTTTAAAAGTTCAAAATATATGGTGATCCACATCGCTATTTTGGTAATCCTGACTCTAAATCCTCTCCGCTGTGACTTTATAATTTGCAGAGTACAATTAAGTTTCTTTATACGATCAATTTAAAAAGTACTTATAGAGTACATTTAGTACATCGAAAGTTGATAAAGCAGTGCCCTTCTAGGTATAGAAGGTCCTCTAAAATTTATATATATATATATATATATATATATATATATATATATATATATATATAGTACGTTCTCACTAATCCGATTTAATGTGGCGGTCGGAGAGTCGGAATAGCCGAGCTGTCGGAATAATGGGGATCGCCTCTGAGCTATTGAGTTTTTCAGTTTATTACGAAAATCATACTTTGTTTACATCACTTTGTTTGAAGTTACTGATATTTTCATTGTAACCTATTTAATATTACTGTTATAATAAAAGACTACAAAATAATATAAAATAAATGCAGTACATGTAAATGCAAACAACTCACCAGATTATCCGTGAAGTCGGTTTTGCAACAGTGATGGGGTCGGCATGTTGACAGCACTTGATTACAGTACTGTATGCATTAACATTTACACCAATTTTTTTTTATATAAAAGAAATACGAACAGGCCTTTACTAGAGTCGGAATGAGAGAGTGTCAATATACCATGAGGTTTGATTACCGGGAACTATATATATATATATATATATATAAGAAAATGCATTTTTAAGGAATAAATAAAACTGTTCGCATTACTTTCCATATACCTTTGCATTCATATTATACTTTCATTTTGAAAGTAGACACAACGAATAGGATTTAGAGTGCGAAAGCGAAAGTACCTTTGTGCAATGCCAGGTTTCCCAACAGAGATATTTACTGTCTGCCAAAGTCTAAAACTCCTGAGTGCAGTGAATCACCGCAGTTCACGGTTGGGCACGAAATTACAATTTCATTCCCTTATTTCTCACTTGGTTTATATTATTAAGCTTTCGTGAGCTATTTAAAACAGTTCCTCAACTAACATGTTCCTCTTGAGTCACGGGTTGGGAACCCCTGCTCTACATTCAAGGTATATTTAGTCTCATTTATACTGTAAATCCTGTCGATTGCATCAACTTTAAAAATGAGAGTGCATTTTTTATGTACTGGTACCTCCAAATGGCATTTGAATTAAGGTAGGTTTAAATAACCTTTTTAAGGATAGAATAACGGTATATTTAAGGTATATTTAGGCTCAGTTATAGTCATTTTTAAAGTAGATACAATGGACATGATTTAGAGAGTAGTATTGAGGTATTTATACCTCTAAACGGTATTTGAATTAAAGTAAGTTCAAATAATCTTTTCTGTAAGGATAGAATGACAAAACGGAGAAAAATACTGAGCTAACAACACCCAAATACATAAAAATAACAATCAGTCGGGAGGGCCAGAAAATGGCACAGCGCTTGGATTAGACTAAAGCGGTCCATTCCAATAACTCCTGGATTATTATTAAACAGCACCATTGGAAATAGAACCCCTGACCTTAATGGCTTCGCTTACAGGAAAACTGTGTTACCCACTGAATCACGAACGCTAACAACCAAATATTCGGTTAAATATTTGCAAACCAATCCCAATGGTAATCACCATGTAATGATTCAGTAAACTATTTATTTTCTGATAACAAATCAAATGACTAAATATTTGCCAACTAACCCAAATGGATCATTCAATCACTCATTTGATTGTTATAACTATTTCTAACAGTTGAATTCCACGTCTCAGGACAGAAGACAGTTTCTGAGCACTGGTTCCTATATCCATCGGATCAACAAGACTATGACATCGACACTGTAACTAACTTAACCTAATCTCACTTAGATTAGATTAACATAACCTATGCTAGCCTAACTTAACATAATCTACCCGACATTATACTCGTCGATGGAATGTCAATGAAACCGCATTCCTTCTAAGTTTGACTGATCTTTAAATTTTACAGGAATTTACACTCAATAATTTCAGCTTCATCGTAGAGAAATATAATATTTATGACTCGTCATAACTCCTGTAAATGATTCCGAGAAAGAATCCGGCGGATATGCTGAGGAGTAAAAGTTTGTTAGATGGTTGGTTGACCGTTTTCATTATAAATATTTCGTGTGACTCGAAGGGAAAATGTTACAGTCCTATAAAACTTTGTGTATATAAATTTATTTGAAGGTTTTACCGCACTTAGATTTACTCTTCAACCGAATTTTAAGCGGTCGATGTGTTAAAATAGAGAGAGAGAGAGAGAGAGAGAGAGAGAGAGAGAGAGAGAGAGAGAGAGAGAGAGAGAGAGAGAGAATTGGAAAAAAGCTTAAATGATAGTGTTGTGTTGTCGTAGTTTGGAAGCAGAATATGGATGATTCGTTGTTTCCAGAACAGCCGACACGTTCATGAAGATTGAGATACACGGTAAAAAAAAATCTAATTTTCAATGCCGTTCTTAATTAAAAACCACGAATGGTTGGATTCCTCCTCAAGAAAAAAAAGAGACAATGTTTTACAATTAATTAAGAATAAAAACGAATTTCATCTGTTGTAAACTGGTAAAACCTGAAAATCTAACGCTATTTTGGGGGAGGGGGCAGAAAAAAAATTGTTCTCACTGTATTTACTCATCATACCAACTTTAAGTGCAGTATCTTTTGCATCAAACTACATTTTATATATATATATATATATATACACTACAGAGTGAGTCAAAAGTCTGGAAACATAGGAACTATGCTTTTCAATGCAAATATATACAGTATATATATATATATATATATATATGTATATTTGCATTGAAAAGCATAGTTACTATGTTTCCAGACTTTTGACTCACCCTGTATATTATATCATGATCGTATTTAAATTGAATTTTTATTGGAAGCTTATTTGTGATAATATTTTTTAAAAAACAAAACTATATAAATTTGCTCCGGACATTCATCTCTTTGACACGATCGGATATTCCATCATTTAATAGGACTCTAGGGTCAATCACTATTTTCTAGAGCAGTGATCTATTTATTCTCTAGAGATCTATTAAATAAATTAATCGGCGAAGATCTTTTTTACTGTTTCAACATCATATATACAGGGTGTCCCAGAAATCTAGACTCATAGGGAAAATAGACATTATATTTTTAAAGTGAAACAAACACATTTCTAATGTCAGTTTTACATATTTCAGGAAAGAAAATACCCTGATGGCTCAGTATACCAATCAAGAGAAGGTGGAACTGGTATTGTTACATGTTTTCGGAAAAAGTCAGAGGGAAGCATGTCAGTTATTTCACTAACATGCCTCCCTCTGGCTTTTTCCGGAAACATATACTATGATGTAGAAATACTTGTTCCAACCTTCTCTTCATTGGTATACTGAGCCATCAGGGTATTTTCTTTCCTGAAATATGTAAAACTGACATTAGAAATGGATTTGTTTCACTTTAAAAATATAATGTCTATTTTCCCTATGAGTCCAGACTTCTGGGACACCCTGTATATTGCTGAAATTAATATTAAAGTTTATTTTGCAATTATTATTATTATTATTATTATTATTATTAAAGTGAAGTAATATTTTATTCATACATTGGTCATCAATTGTCCTCATGCCACAAAAGTGGGCATTGCCCACGCTGAAATTTAAGAATTTTCCTTTTAGCCGAACTATGGAAGGGTTTTCGAGGAAACAGTATGGCTTCTATGCGACGCGTTTGTAAATTATAAAAGAAACCATCCAGATTTCTCACCCCTTACGTTATCTGCTTTTGGTAATTGTCATCGTAGCTCCGCATGCAAGAGAGGAGAAATCTGAGAACCTGCACGGGAACTTGTTCTATTAAATCCTATTAATCCTGCCTGTTAAATGTTAATCGGTGTGTTAATAAACCTGCTGAACATTTTCATCTTTCATTCTCTCTCTCTCTCTCTCTCTCTCTCTCTCTCATGTATATATTATATATATATATATATATATATATATATATATATTTCGTTCTATTTAATTTTTCCCTTCTCAGTAATCAATTTCCTAATTTTATTCATCTCATTCTATTATCCCTCTTTTTCTATTTCCCCTCTTCGTTCTTCCATTCTCTTCCCTCACTTTCCCTAATTTTTTTAACCCTTCCCACCCTTCCCCAAATACCCCTCACCTGCCCTTGTTAGAAGCGGTGGCATGAAGTGAGCGATGCTGCGAGGAGAAGTCTTCGTGAGAGGTATGAAGACTCGCTGGTGTGCTGCTGACGTCATTGTATCTGCAGATATGACGTCATTAAAAAAGGGCGTGGCTTAAGAAGTTTTGGTTCTTTTTTTTTTTAAATTAAATACACGATATTTTCAAAAAAATATAAAATCTAGTGTCCCTTAATAATTTTTAAAGGAAATTAAATGTTCAAACTTTTAACTGAAGCTTTTCAAAATGCACAACACTATCT